>VXBO01002527.1:30031-44779 GCA_013400135.1 Rhinoptilus africanus | reverse complement strand
TGACATCTTCGAATTACTTTACAGATACAGAAAGAAAAAATTTCTCTGTCTACATTGCATACACAATAAAACAAGGAAATCAAAAAAAGATAAACAAAAGAGACAGTTGCCAGCTCGTTTAACCTATTTACAGAAACAGCAGCATTCAGAAATGATTTTATTTTTAAGTCAATAGCTCTAAGGATGAAGTCTGCACAGGCTTAAAGAGACACTGTCAAAAAGATCAAAGGATTCAGAAGTGACGGTAATATTTTCAGGAGTATCATCTCACTTCAGAGCTAAAGCCTGCATGGATCGTGACTTTTATTCCATTGATGACTCTGCTCAACAGTTCAAAGAGGGTTTATTTCTAGCTAACCCACCAGTTTAATATTTCTGCACAAAGAGTGAAAATCTAGTAAGAGTGTCTTAAGATTTATTAGGGTCATACTTTGCTGCTTTCCTAGGCTCAGAAGACTTAATATGTTATGATATCACTCATGATAGATATTATCAACACTGTGAAGCGCAGAAGAAACAGCATTATTGCCAATGCCAGTGGCAAGCATCTCTTCTTAGTCTTCTGAAAGACTACTGTCACAACAATAAATCAATAGATAGCTTAATCTTGAGTATCAAAAGACAAAATAAGAGGAAAAAAGGAGGAGGACTAATGCCATGATTCTTACAGTTGAAGATCAACAAAGAAACATCAAGAGAAAGAAGTTCTGAAAATAATAGAGTCATGTGAAAATACAGAGGTCAGTTACTCTAGCTGAACAGCAAAAATACTATAATTATCCTATTCCAGGATTCACAGTCCTGAGTCTAATGAAAAAGGAAAGCTAGCATATCTGTGGGCTAAAGTTGCACTTCAAAAAATTTAAAATTGCTTGTCCCATTTTCAAAGTTTATTGGCTTTTAACTTGTACCTAGAATCTTTGGCTTTAATCTTTTCCAAAGAAGTCAATTTCCCAGCCTCGCCAAGCAAAGGAGAATGGGAAATACAGAAAGCCAAGACAATCTAGGGTTACTAGCAACAAACATTTATCAGAATTTGGCTGGATATTCTCCCCTAGGACTCAAACTATATGTATGTCCCACGTACTGCAAACTTATCTAAAAAAATTCATAGAAAAATATGGATCAAGGGGTATGCTAGTTCATTCCCCTAGTCCATGGCAGGATCAACCAAATCTACAAAATTCCTGACAGAGACATATCTAAATTGGTTTTAGAGAGATCTAGAGAGATCTCTCATCTCCCCCACAGCTCACGACAGAAATCAATTATAACTGTCAGAAAAGAAAATAATCTTCATAGTATCTAATCGGAATCTTTTCGTGCTACAATTTAAAGGCCTTCTTTCTTGTCCTGTCCATATCAGACATGCAGGGTAACTTACTCCTCTACTTTTTCCTTATTTTTTATGTATCGTAAGACTTACTATGGCTAAACTCCATTTTCTCTTCCTTAGTCGAAACACCTAATTCATACTGACTTCTGTCTTCTTTTTATCTCTGGAATAATTTTAAGCAGTCTTCAGTTGGTCCTATCATTGGTGCAGGCCCCCAAAGAGAAGGGAATAGATAGGTTATTCCTGGTGGTCCTACAGGCAATTTCCAGGCAATGACAGAAGAGGGCAAAACCAAGGATAGTATTAGGGTCAGAGTTTAATATACCAAGAAATCAGGATGAATTGGAGAGAGAAGCATTTTTCTGTGAGAATCAGCAAAAATTTTTTAAAACACATGACCTATTTAAACATCCCCATTGTGGCAGTGCAGGCAGCTCTTGGGAAAAGAAAGACACATGCGCAGAGAAGCATCTGGCAAGTTCCTGTGGCTGTGTTAGGAACAAAAATCCTTAAATAGAAGACGTAAAAAGTAGTTAGGAAGGAAGGCTATACTAGGTTTAGACTTGAATCAGTGGAGAAGCAGCAGCTGAAAACATGGACCGTTCACAAAGGAATGTTTCTTAAATCTTAGGAAAATAAGGGGGAACACAAACCAAACATAATAGGCTTCAGGAAATTAAACTTCAGCAAACTCACCCACCCACTATGCACAAAGATATTTCTGTAAGTACACCAACACATTGGAAACCGGTTTGCTTTTCTGTGAAGAGGTGGCATTGAGCACTTACACCAGAAGCAGAGGGGTGCCACTGCCTTCTGTTTGTTGGCACCTAATTAGAAAGGTAACTATGATAAGACAGCTACTAAAACCAACACTGGGAACAAACATGGAAAAAATGGATTAGATGATAATTAAATAAATTAGATGTTAATCTAATCAGCTCAAATCAGCTAAATCTTATAAATTCACCATAAGGTATTTAGAGATGACTCCACCAGTCTCAGAATTATCAATAGTCACTTTTGAGAATTTTTAGAGGGCAGCAGTGATTCCAAAAGACTGGGAAACACCTAGTGACAAGCTTTAAAAAAATGACAAAAGGCAGGGCCAAGGAAGTAGAGATGCAGCAACTCAATTTCAGCTCTCCCAAAATATGGAATAAAAATTATTTGGAAGTATTTAGCAGTTAAGAAGTTGTGTTGAGTAATATATAGATCTGTCAGGAACAAGTTACTTCAAATCAATCAAAATACTCTTAATAACATAGTATCTGATCCTGTAGTTAGAGAAATAGCAGTACATATCATATAGCCTGACCTAATGAGTCTTTGGACGTTGTTTCTCGTGAGACTTTCATAAGCACAGATGAGAAATACAATGCTGCAAAAGGAAACAAGTTTTAATAAGCAGATGACACTAAACTTGGATGGGCCGCATGCATGCTAAAAGACAAGACTACATGTTAAAGCAATCTGAATAAATTTGAGAAACGGTCTGCAGAAGACCTGAACACAATTCTGTAAGGGGAATGCTAGACCTTAACAGGAAAAAGCAACAGCAGCAACACAAGATGGAGAACAACTAGTGCAGCAGCATAACAGTGGAAAAGGAGCACCAAGGCTAGAGTGGATGGTACTCTGACTAGTAGCCTATGTCGTGCTACAAAAAATCAGCAACTCATGCTAAGATGCATAACCAGCAGGTTGAGAGTCTAGAAATGTTCAATGTGACAGGGAACTGTTTTCAAAAGAATGGGACGGAGGATACTAGGAATGAAAATACAGAGCACTGTGCACTACTGGAGTGAGCAGCTGTCTATCTTCTTTGTAAAGAGATTGAAGCATTCGGGGCTGTTGGCCTGACACTGCTCACTATCAGCACAGGCATGAATGTAAAATAAGTTCTTCTCCCTCCTCTACCCACCTCCCCAGAAGAAAACCATATATTTCCTTCATCACCAAAAGGTTTGACTTAAAAGTTTTTACTGCTTCTAGGTAGCAGAAGAACTGCCTGACTGCTGATCATTTTAGAACCAACTGTCATAACAGGAAAGATATTTAAAAACCAAAATTGAGCTGTACATCCCCCAAGATATATGGAACTGGGTAGGTGTATAACCTCTCACAGGATATGTCAGTAAGTTTGTATTTTAATTTCTAACATACATGTGCTTTATAACTTTGGAGTTTTTCCTCCTATTGTATTTAATTATGTGAGTAATAAAAAAATAAATGTGCAAGTTGAGGTCTTTATTGCAAACAAAGAAGAGACTGAACAGTCTGACAGTGTCTTTTTAAAGATTACACATAATGACTACAATGAGATTGCTGAAAATCATACGTTATTCATTCAGATTTACTACCACAGCAAAAAGCTTTAGATTAATTAATGCTGCAGTATCTCTGAAAAATGACTAAGCCAATTAATCTTGTTCATCTATAAACAGAACAGTAGAGAGGAACATTTCTGAAGAACCTCATTTAGGTTTGCTAAGGTTCTACTGACCATGATAATCAGTATAAAGGAATAAGTAAATATTAAAATAGCAACATATTGCTGGTGTAAGTTCAGACTTGAAGAATACACAAATTGGTAAAGAATAAAATATGCTAGTGCCATTCTACTGCTTATGACCAGGTAATTGCACATCGTGGCTTGCTGCAGCACAGAGACCAGGAAAGTTCATCTTTAGTAACGGCAAAGGTACCCTAGTGGCAGAAAAGTACTGAAAGAAATTGCAGAGCTGGATGAAGTAAATGGGAGACTCTAAATTCAAGGACTGTCTAAACAAAACATTACTTAAGCACTGAGGCCCAAACAACAAATATATGTATGAAGTCAAATATCGGCTCCTATTAAGAGTCAGGAACTCAGATAACTTCGCAGGTTTCTGCCTGATCAATATTAAAATGCAGCAGAAACAAATACTTTAAAAAAAACAACACAGAATCAACATTTTTTATTTTTACAATTCCAGAAGTTAGAATTTTCAGGCTAATTGGTTTTCAATGACCTAGCCTATAACATAGTACAATGTTTCAAGTAAGGAGTAAAGAACATTGAATCTTATCCTTCTCAGTCATCTAGATACTCATGACCTCATAGAGCATCTTGCAATCTACTACACATTCACACATACCCACACATACCATACCTAGAAAAAAAACCAGAACAAATCTCAATTTCTTTCCTATTTCCCTGCATTTCTCAGTTTCTTAGTAACTGAAGGAATGAAAGAAGATCTAGCTTTAAAACCTCTTTAAAGGAATCTTTCTCTTATTATTCATGCTGCAGCTATTAAAAAGGGCTTCCACATTTTCTATATTTAAACCAAATAAAAATGCTGCCTTCACTCCCTCATATAAGTTTTGCACACAAAATTTTATTCATACACTGTTGAGGGAAACAAGAATTTTTAAAATGACAAAGAAATGCTATTATCAGGCACGTGAACCTCTCCGATGCAGTTGTCTCATATCACAAGACATAAGAAGAAGAAAGTAATCTAGTCACTGCTGTGAGAAACAGTATCTCCATAACAACAGATTTTCAAAGTTAGTTTTTCTTGCTTTTTTGTTGTTGTATGCAAATCTTGGCAGCATAACACACATTTGGAAAGTCATTTTCAAAAGTTGTCATCCCCTTGTTTCCTTGGCATCATCGACAAATATATTTGAAGCCATTTCTTGACAGGAACTAAAACATTTTGGATCTGTAAAAGGTGGTAAACTGAACTCTGTCTTGCACACCATTTCTTCTGTATTTTTACCAAAATACAGATATTATAAGCATTTTATGAGGTTAGCAGCAAAGCAGTGCATGGTTATGCAGTGCAAATGATCATGCAGTGTGTTCTGTTTCTTAAGAACAACAGTGAATTCAGCAAAAACATGTCCCATGGTTACTTCTGGTTCACTAGAATAAACTCATAAGTAACAGACATAATGTGTTACTACTCCTCTACACAGGCTTTGAAGTTCTCTTGTCCTAGATTTTAGATTCCCCACTAAAAGAATATAATTAAAGTAAAAGCGGATGTTTCCCGCTAGAATAGGAAATTTTTACTATAACGTTTGGAGAAGAGGAAACTTCATCTTGTAGGAGACCCCCACTAACCAACCGGTTTTTCCTTATTTTACTTCCTGCCCAAGTTCCCATCTGCAGGTCACTAGAAGACGTACCAAGTACCAGTCACCTTTGAGGAACAAGAAGCTGCATGCCCACCAGATCCAGGAGTCAATGGAAGACAACTGTTGATTTCTGTAGGCTCTGGATAACCCACTTATCCCCTAATAGCTTAATGGTTACAGTTGAAATATACATCTAAAGGATCTTGTTATTAAGCAACTGTTATTGAGCAACCTGGTCTGGTGGAAGGTGTCCCTGCCCATGGCAGGGAAGTTGGAACTAGATGATCTTTAAGGTCCCTCACAACCAAAACCATTACCTGATTCCAACTCTGTACCCAACCTCTGCAGCCAAACAGACTAGCTCCCAGTGTTCAAACACACCTCTCCTGCTAATCCCAATTCTTTATCAGCACAATTCCCATTACACAGGCAACACCAGCTTGTTATAACAGTGATTTAAGCGCCAGACCACAAACCCAAGTGAGAGAAGGAGCGTGTCTAGCTCCATCTCACACTTTTTCCATGCCCATGGTGGCAGAGGCAACCCAGTTGCCCAGCTTCAGTCCTTAAGCAAAAATGAGAAGTAGCACTGGGCTGCCTGAGCAGATCACACTGTCTTTCTAAAGAAAGGCCATTGGACTGGAGCTGTCCCACAGACTCCTTTTGGAAGGTACAAAGGCAAGCCAGTCACTAATAATTTTAAAACAAACAAATCCCATCAGCTATATTCCCCACTTTGGTACTGGAAATCAATTCAGCCATTAACCAGCACTTTCTGTTTCATAAAGATTAAATACCATTCCTAGATAGTTTTCAAAGAGACAGCAAAAATGCAGAACATATAAACACTGACCTTGTTTCTTTTAACCCTTCTTTCTGAATGACTTCCAGTATTTGTTTTGCAGTCATTGGTGAGTTGGGGTACTTTTCCAATGCCTGAAAAGAAATAATAAATGTGTAAGTGACAAGACACGGCTGTCCTGTGAATCTGAAAGGTTATGCAATCATGCAGGTTTTATGCAGTCATTTGTGAAAGGCAGGGAACGGTAGTGTTGAGGCTGGAGTCCTCGGTTTGTTGGAAGGCCAGATACAATCCAGGAAACTGCAGCAAGACTAAGATTTACTTGCTGGTTTTGTGCATCATCTGCTACCTCTGCCTGAGAAAAATTCTTACCAGGTTCCAAATAAAAAGAGTTGAAATATGTAACTGATTTTATGACACAGCAACAGAGTTCCTTTCAGGCAGGAGGGAAAAAACCAAACCAAAACCAAAAGAGACAGCTAGTCTTTTTTCATTTTTATTACTTTAGAACTATTTGAGGTCATTTGAATATTCTACACTTAGGTTTTGTTACGACCTCAGGAACAAAATTGGTTAAAACCTTCAATTTCTAGAGCAGGAGCTACTTTGAGAATTGAGACAGATAGGTTTCAATTTTAAAATGCTTTTTGTTTCTAAAGCCAATGAAAAATGAAGTAGTCAGAACAGTCACTGCACACAAGATGCTAGATGACAAAGTGCAGGATATTTTTCCAGCTCAGCTCAGTTTTCCACTCCTTTGCCTTTTTCAATTGAGCCCAAAGTAACCCACTCCACTTTCCAGATACAACTGTCTTGTACAGATTTTTCTGGTTTTCCATTTCCTTTTTGTTCCCATCAGTTTTAAGCTGTTAAACAAACAGCCACTCTTCTGCTCATGTGAAGTGCCAGACTGACAGCCCTGGAAAATGAAACCTTTCAAGCAGCAGTAAAAGGTGCATCACAGGCCACGGCAATCAAGCTTCCCAGAGCATCTTGCCAACATATCTCAGCCAGAACTTCTGTTTCTGCCCTGGGTAAATAAGAAATCAGTTTGGTCTTCAAATTCATCCGATCCTGAGCTTCTCTCTAGCAGTTACTAAATGATGGCAATTGTGAAAGTAGCTACCTGTGGATACCTGCCCACTAGGAACTAGAGACACCATCACATCGTATCGTGCAAGTCATCAAACTGTGAAGGGTGCTAGCCAGGGCTGGAATTCAAGCAGCTCACCTAAAGCCAAAGCCTCCCTACTAACTTCAACTTGACCAGCTCAGCCCTCTCCTGCCATTTTACCATTCTGCTTTACTGCCTGTTCTCCCCTTTCACAGCCAAAACACAGCTGACCAGATCCTTTGGTTCTTTGCTACAGATGAGCTTTGTATCCTTCATCTTTTGAGTTCCACAAAGGAAAATGCAGAATTGAGGACTGCACTAGAAAGGTCTGGGAGCTGAACTGAGCTTATCTCATGTACATCAACAGGCAAGATTCAAAAGGAACCTGTCAGGAAAGGAAAACCGAAAGGTGATTTGAAAGGAGAAGGAAGAGTGGGTAGGAAAGAGCACAGCAATGAGTAAGGGTGGAAGGAACTGCACAGGGCTGGGAAAAGGGCCATTGCACAGCAAGGGAAGAGAAATGATACGATGTATTAGTGACAGAACCACGATGACACACTGGAAAAATGACAGTGTGTATAAAGATTAAAACTAGGATGAGAAAAGATTAATGGTGTGAAGAGATAAAAATGGAAACTTTAACCTTCAGAAAGAAGACAAAGGACAAGGTAAAATGAGAATACACTAAAATAAAGGGAAAAGATGGGAACTGAACTGGGAACATTCCAGAGGGCAAACTGGAAAGGACAGAAGAGGAAACTACACTGTACTGGACACGGCTATGAAGTAAACTGTGTGCACTTGAAAGCGGGGTTACTCACTGTGGAGGATTCCCTGTTTCTCTTCCTGAGTACAGGCCCCTCAGCACACCTGGGCAGCTCCTCCCTGCAATTGAGAAAATTTGGGTAGCCCTGTCCCCTTCTCTACGACATCACATCCTACTCTATAAAGTCAGTAAAAGTGCCAAGTGTTACCACATGAGTACGACAATAATGGGAAGAAAACCATACAGCTACACAAACGTCAGAAGTTACTCTGTTCCGGACAATGGGAGAAGAGAGAGCAGTTTGTGCTGAGGAAGCTGCGTTCAACTAGTTGTGGAAACAATGGCCAGACATACGGATACAGAAGACCATCTTCACCAAACAACAATGAAACCAACAAGCAGGACGCGTAACACCACTACAGAAAGTTTAATCAAACCCACAGTGCAGACTTCAAATACCACAGTATGAAGTGAACACATTCAGGGAATAATGACAAACCGAAATGCAGAGTATGAGACAGGCTGAAAGTGCTGGAGCAAACAATTGTCCATTGTGTGGACTTGTTTTATGCCGGACATGTAATGTGGGCTGCAGTTCATATACCCCATGAATTTAATTCTTTTCATCTAACTCTTTAAAGACTTTAAAGCCTGTTATTTAAAGAACTGTTCATACCCTAACTGAAAAGCATCAATTCTCCAATTCAAACACTGCTTAAGTTGAAAAACCTGTTACTGTGTACCTGTTTAAGTTTTCTTTATCAGAACAAAGATTAATTTAGCTGAAAACCTTAGCAAGGATGTTTTTTCTGCCCCTCTCACCATGCTGTGCCTCATCCGTCCGCCCTGTCCCTCTCCCCAGTTTTAACCTAACCATTTATCACAGTAAGAAAATAAAAATAATTACTTGTGAAAACATTTAAATGATAATCTCATTTTCTTCCTCTACTTATGGAAAACAGCACCAGGGTATTATTTAAGAGTCTGTGAGATAATGAATACACTGAACTGATAATTGCACTAGTGTCTCTTTCTTCTGTATCTCACCATTAACACTGCTGAAAACCCACAATCCCTTTTGCATTTCTAAGACTTTTAAGAATATTAGAAATTCAAACTAAATTACTAACTGTGCCTTAAGGCAAATAAAATACTAAAACGCATGAGGATAGTTGTCATAGACTTCTTGGTCAGAAAAACTAATGCACATCAGGGAAGGAAGCCTTTATCTGTTTTAACTATCTTTCTCCTTACTCCCACTCCATCCACCAACACTCATATCGTATATGGGCAGTGACTAATAATGCTGAAATTAAAGCATGCCAAAGCACTGTCATGAAGATCATGATTGTTTCAACGTATTTTGTTAAGAAGGACAATGGCAGAAGAATGGTTTGCACTGACTGCAACCTCTATCACAGAGTATCAAATATGCTCTATTTATTCCTGCCATTCAACCACAGCCTTAAAAAGGGACAGCCGCTAAGTAACTGGGACAAATAATTTGATAGCATCAGGGCAATCTGGAACAGAACAGAAGTAGTCATTGCACTGAACACATTCTTGGTGTTCATTCAAACCCTGGTTAACAGCTCAAAGAGAAGACAACTTAGCCCCTACCAAGCACTGTGGAATCAAACCTCCCAGCAACCGGTAGCAGCCTGACAAATGTTTGTTTGTATCACCTACACGCATCAACCCACAACTTCTGAGAGATTAAATAATTACATGGATACCACAAACACACACATTCCCAGTTTCATTGGAAAAGTCATGTCAGTTATATGGGACAGGAAAAAATCTAAAATCCTTTTCTCACCATGGCATCTATCATCTTCTGTGCATTGACAACTCGTCAAAAAAATCAGTTGCCACACTGGGGAAAAACACTTTCCATTGAACTGTTAACCAGAAAACTCTAGAGCAGAGTCAAGACTCTCATCTTTGCATAAGAGAAAAATCCTGAATGCTCAGCTCACCTACAAAATCAGAAGCAAACCTCTATGTAATTGATTGAATGATTGGTTTAATTTACATACACAGCTGCTTGTGACTACCTGAATCAGACCTGTTCAACTGTTTGCATTTCAGCCACTAGAGGGAACACAAGCAGAGGGACAGCATGAAGAAAAGCCAACGAGAAAGTTGGTCTTCCTGACACCCATAAACGTTCCTGTAGAAAGTGGGAAGCAGTGCTAGAGAAGCAGCCACTACTCCTGCAGCTATCAGTTATTACACTGACAGAAAATGATTCTTTTAAACAAGAACCAAAGGTGGTCTAATACTGTCCAAAAGCAGCAGGCAGGTCAGTTTAGTGGTCTTGTTGATGCTGAATGTGTGGCCAAGAACACCTAGCTGGAACCGGCCAGAGCCTCTTCCATTCCTGGAAGCTGCCTGCAGGGATCTGAACATCAGGTAGCTGGCAAAAATCAGGATCATTTTATCACGACTGCTTGGTCAAACTATAGACTGAGCCACTACTCACAAACTGAAGCAATTCTCTTCAGAACATTATTTAAATAATTTTGGAGGAGAAAGAGGAACAGTACAGTTATTGCCAGTGCTCCCACCCAACAGCTATAATACAAGTCATGTTGAACTGCACAAAAGACAATCTTTACTGTCCAAAGACAGTAGGGTGAATAAAAGAACAGAAAAATAACTTCCCTTCTCTGAAGCATAAAATATATTTTCTAGCCACCCATTATTAAATTAAGGAATTGAACGATGGAGTACCAAACAGGGTACAAGAACGGCATCCTGGAAAAAATCCAGCATTGTCTTTTCCAGATGCTTGTGTGAGGTTAACAGGAGGAGTGACTTCTATTGTGGGAAATTCCCCACTCAGATCCTTTGTATTCATTTTTGATTAACAGCTTTAGTCATTGGGGACTATCAGCAGCCTGGTAAAAGTTCAAAGCTCTTTGTGTGAAGAAAGATGGGTAAATGGTTAGGAGAGGAGGGTAGGGTAGGATACAGAGTGTGGGAAGAAAGGAAGTGCACAGAGATGGAGAAAACAGAAACAGATTGAGAGGAGGGAGGGTACATGATACATGAAAAAAAGTAAAGAGGAATGAAAATAAGGGAAGATGCACTACAACCTGTTTTAACATAAGTTGTCAAATAGGTACTCGTGGAGCTCTTGCTGATGGTAATGAAGAGAAAGGTAAAGAGTAGTTTCTAAGTACTAAAATATTAAAAGAAACTGAAATGGAAGTAATTTCTCTCCTGGTAGGTCTTCTGGCTTTGATCAGTTCAGTTGCAATAAGGAAGTTATAAAATCTGAGTAGAAGAAGGTGTGTTTCATAAGACACGTCTTTCAAGGTATGCTCCATACTATGAATTTGTCTCTGTAATCCATGCATCAGTACAGATAAGAAAGAAAAGTAAAATCAAGCAAGGAAAGGAACAAAGATGTAACATGAACAAGAAAGCAACACATAAAAATACCTAAATCTGATGAAATACATTAAAATAAAATTTAACATCAGTTATGTGCATGCTTGATAGTCCACACTTTTTTTAAGTTCAGAGGTAACGCAATTGACCTGTAGAGCTCAAATGGTTTAAAGTACACCCAAAATACATTTTTCTCCACCCCTCTTTGAGTCAAAAGCACTTTACAGTTCCTTTAGAATGAACTACAGGGAACAACTGGGAAAGTGTTTCCTGCAAGAGAATTTCTACTATGGAATTTGTTTGAAAGTCGGTCTGAAAGTGCCGAGCTTTGCTAACCTGCCAGATACACACGCAAGGCGTTATCATCTCCAAAAATACTAAATGAAAGGAAAGACCAAGAAAGAAGCTGAATGATTTGTTTGTTCATTCCATTGCTTTGACTGTCTGGTTTGAGGATTGTTCTAAGATGTCTAGACCCTTTTATTGTTCTTTTTCTGATGTATTTATTATGTCATATTTTAAACTGATAAAAAAGCAGCAGCAATGCTTGGAAATTCCAGATAAGCTGTGCATTGGCATTTTGAATTCAAAAGAAATTGTATTACAATTCAGTTAAAATTAAACATACAATTGTGTTATTCCTTTAAAAGGCACAAGCTCTAGCAGCAATGGCATCCTGCCATTACTAGGGGCCTCATCCATCACACCACAAAACACAGGGTAAAGTTTTCAATCCTAAACAACCGTCTTATAACAACTTATTGATCTGGTCTAACATACTGAAACAAAAGGTAACCTTTGTATTTCTCTCTTTATTAATGCAATCAGCCTGCCCTAGCAACCAGGAACTTTCACTTAAAGGCTCTGTAAGCCCAGCTCCATAAACACCTCAGTGACTGTAACAGGATGAACCCAGTGAGCACATAGAATCCTATCAGATTTCTGTAAGGTCAGGATCAAAGATACAAACCCCAGTGAGCAGGATATCAAACTTGCTACCCTGGTATGGGTTCCATTATTAGCAGCAGGATTACAAGCGATGACTTCAGTTCAAGCGATGAAGCATCCAGATTCTCAGAATGACTGCTCAATTCTGACAACGCAGTCCAGCCTCCAGACTCTGCTTAGCCGTGCAAGCCATACCTCTTCTTGCTTTCTATCACAATACCCCAGTGCCTCTCACCCGGTGCAGCCTTTCTCTAATCTCAAAGTGATACTCTCATCTTTTGAGGTGTTGCAATACCCCTAACTTCCTTATCTCCCACCTTTCCAGACGATTAGGCAAGTGATCATCCTCCTGTTCTCAGCACTGATGAGGCCCCACCTCAAACACTGTGTTCAGTTTTGTGCCCCTCACTATAAGAAAGACATTGAGGTGCTGGAGCGTGTCCAGAGAAGGGCAAGAAAGGTGGCGAGGGGTCCAGAGCACAAGTCTCCTGAGGAGTAGCCGAGGGAGCTGGGGTTGTTGCCTAGACAGTCAATATTGAACAACTACCTAGGAGCACACTGCAGCTCTTAGGTGCTGACAAGACAAATTGTAATGTGAACCTCTTGTTGCTTGCAGACTATATTCTTTGCCTATTTAGTTGAGAGTAAAAGTTTCAATTTCTGTATCAGTGCACCCAGCTGAAAAAACATGGGTCAAAGCTGTTTACAACTACGAATCATTATTCCACAGTAGGGGGGCCAGGAGCAAAACACAGCTCTGCCACCCAAAAACATTACTGAAATCAGCACTCATTCGGTGACCACACAGGCCACAATCCTGAAATGCCTCTAATTCCAGCAGGGACAAAAATCCCCCTTTGGCACCTACCCCTGTACAAAATGAAGAGAGGCGATGCTTAGGTGACTGGAATTAATGGAGTGGAATGGATATCAGTGTCCTGTCAGCTGCCTTTGTATTACAGTCAACAGAGGAAAGAACTTCCACCAGTGTGAATACATTCATGACTACTAAGGGAATAAAAAACATATATATATACTGAGAAGCACCAAACCCCAAACGTATTCACTTTCATATATGCTGTTTCTCTACTGAAAGCTGATACAGATTTTTTTTTTCTGAGACACGGAAAGGTTTGCTGTGTAACTTACGTTTCAGCATAGCAAAATAAAAAAAATATGAGTAAAACTTCCCACAAAAATCAACGGAGAGAATGAGTATGTGTTTGTTTTAAAAGCCTTCATCATTTAATTTCCTCAGGCAAATGTAATGTGTAAGGGTTACTTTTAATGTGAGAAATAAAATTCCTACTGGCTACTCTCTGAATGTACCAAATTTAACAGGAGGTGACAGTTACGCCAGTTTTCTTGCCATTGCTTTACTATCAGAGCTTATCTTGTGAGACAGTGTCCTAAAGATACAGACCTAAGATTTCCAGAAGGCAAAAAAGAAAACAAAAAAAAAAAAAAGAAAAGGGGGGGGGAGGAAAAGAACATCAGAATACTAATAAAGTATTTTAAACTATGCAGTCTATCACCCTATCTAAATATTCTTACATATTAGTTTCGGCCATTTCAAGTATTTCATCCAGGTAAAACTCGCCCACTAAAAGGGTAAGAAAAGTTTCATGTTACAACTGACATTGACTGCATTGGTGCACCACGAATACATTTAACCAACCGAAAAGCACTTCTACCCATGTTACTAAAAGACGGTAATGACAGCAAACATAAAAATAAAGCTGTAAAAATTATACTTCCATTTTAATTCTGTCAGATAGATGGCATGAAACTAACTCATGACATTTACAGGACATTTTGACGCTTAGGTGAAAAGCCAGTATAAGTCACATTGATCCTCTTCACCTCACAAGGGAAGTCCATACACTTCACAACTCAGTTGTTTGCTCTGTTCCTCACTCACAGGATGATACACAGCATCACCCCTTCAAATTGATAACCAAGCAGAGATGCAGAAAATTACTAAGAATCTTTCTTAGTAATTTTATCTCAGAAAGAAAGACCAGAATGTGTCTCACACATGGAAGACCTGGAAAGAAATTCCCAAGATGTATACAGCAAGTGATGAAGCTGGAAAAATTGTCAAAACAAAAAGCCACTTTTAGTTCCATGAAAGCAGAATCTCCACAAAATGACAAATGACGAAAGCTTTGGGTTTGTTTTTGGTTGGGGTTTGGTTGGGGTTTTTTTGTGGGGAGATGGAGGGATGGGGGGGGGGGGGTTGCTTGCTTGTT
>VXBO01002527.1:10292-30019 GCA_013400135.1 Rhinoptilus africanus | reverse complement strand
TGGGTGTTGCTTGCTTGTTTGTTTTAAATGGAAGACTTACTCTTTCTTGTCAGAACAGACAATACAAGTGAGTCTTAGGAGTCCTTGGGCGTTACACAGTTTTTTCCTTCCAAAACTTGCACAATTATTTCACATCAGTTTTCATTAGTCTGAATCATTACATCATTGTGTGCAGAAGAGAGTTCACTGGCACAATCCAGATCTACTGCTTAAATTGCTGTGAGAGCAGATATGGTAAGTCATGTTTTTGAACTAAAGAAATACAGCCTTCTCATAGAATGTGTAAAGAGAGAATTCTTTTGTTAGCTGTCAGTGGGATTTTGCTATCTCTGTTAAATATATAATGGTTAGTGTCATAACAAAGATCAGCCATCGTGTTATGGCATTTATCTTCATGAGTGAAGAGAGGAAGGGCTACTGTGATTTATTCTGTCTCTCCTCATGAGACGATTAATGTCATAAGAGATTAGTCTTCAGTACTGACTTGTACACAGAATAAAATAAGCGGCTGGAGTGGGAGGCTAGGCAGTTTTAATTGCCACAAGTTTGGAAGCCCACATTACTTACAGATGGCACAGTTGACAATTACTCATCTAAGATTTTCAAAAATAGGAGAATATTTTGTAGTTCACTAACTCATATCCATTTTGCGTCATTTATTTGTTCAGTCCTTCTTATCAGTCGTTCCACATAGTCCTTTCCCCCATCTCATCACCTAAGTCCACCCACGCTTGTCCTTTTAAACACATCATTTATTGCAGAAGGGAAGTGCATACTGGTGGTTTATAGTGCTATTTGGTACTATCTGTTTAAAGGTAATATGTGGTTAAATATCTATTTAACAACTATTACTAAGAAACATTTATCACAACACAGGCAGATTAGAAAGAAAATATAATGGCTCTGTATCTGGTTTGTATTCATATATAAATACATAAACAAAGCCTGGGACAGAAGGAGCAGCATTCCTCAAGTTTTGAGAAAAGTTACATGCTCGCTTCTTCCCAGGGACCCTGTAAAATAATCTGACCACCCTATATTTAAGTTAATCTTTTAAAAACCTATCACTTTGGAGAAATGCTCCCCAATCCTTATGCAAGAAAATACATCAGATAACACTGTGATGTAAAAAAAAGAAACGATAAGCACAAGTTCTGTTAAAAAGGGAAGAATTATTTTCCCCAAAAATGAAACACAATTTGTCTGTATTTTCTTAAATTCTCATTTTCTAGATACTGCTAAATCATGCCAAGCTGAGTAAATTTTAATCCTTGATATAAAAGGTTTTTTTCTGTTAAAAACAGCAATTCTTTACTATTGGTTTTCATCAGACAGAACACATTATTAAAAAGCTCTCACCACAAAGCTTTATCTTTATCTAGGCTTCTCAAGTATTGGCTTAAACATTTTTATCAGGCTGTTAATCACATCCGCATATAATGTGATCAGCAACTGAGAGCAGCCCTGACAGTGAGACCAGCCAGGTAACAGGGCAACATTATGGCAGAGAAGAAGTATAGTGAAAGCTAAGGACATTTCTTATTGATAGAAGAGAAAAATCAATGGTTCCTCATCAGTACAACTGTTCACCAGCTGGATGCTGATTTCCCTTAGAGATTTAAACCAACAGGACCAATCACTTGGCATAGGTAAACAAATTAAATAGGACCTCTAGCCTATGAAGAAGAAAGGTGAACTGTGACTTCAAAACTGGAGTTTGTAAGGAGACAAAATGCTCGTTGTTAAACCAACTGTTTGTAATCACATCCCAAACCAAAATACAGAACATGTCTTCCTCCTCCATGGGGGAAAAACCTGTTCAGGATAATCACAGAATCACAGAATCCTAGGGTTGGAAGGGACCTCTGGAGATCATCTAGTCCAACCCCCCTGCCAGAGCAGGGCCACCTTAGAGCAGGTTGCACAGGAACGCGTCCAGGAAGGTTTTGAATGTCTCCAGAGACGGAGACTCCACCACCTCCCTGGGCAGCTTGTTCCAGTGCTCTGCCACCCTCAAGGTAAAGAAGTCCCTCCTCAGGTTTAGGTGGAACTTCCTATGCTCAAGTTTGTGCCCGTTACCCCTTGTCCTATCACTGGGCACTACTGAAAAGAACCTGGCCCCATCCTCCTGACACCCACCCTTCAAGTATTTATAAGTGTTAATTAGGTCCCCCCTCAGACGCCTCTTTTCCAGGCTAAAGAGACCTAATTCCCTTAGTCTATCTTCATATGAGAGGTGTTCCAGTCCCCTAATCATCTTAGTAGCCCTATGCTGCACCCTCTCCAGCAATTCCTTGTCCCTCTTGAGCTGGGGAGCCCAGAACTGGACACAGGACTCCAGGTGGGGCCTCACCAAGGCAGAGTAGAGGGGGAGGATGACCTCCCTCCACCTGCTGGCCACACTCTTCTTGATGCACCCCAGGATGCCATTGGCCTTCTTGGCCACAAGGGCACATTGCTGGCTCATGGTCATCCTGTTGTCCACCAGGACTCCCAGGTCCCTTTCCCCAGAGCTGCTCTCCAGCAGGTCAGCTCCCAACCTGTACTGGTGCAGGGGGTTATTCCTCCCCAGGTGCAGCACCCTACACTTGCCCTTATTGAATTTCATAAGGTTCCTCTCTGCCCAGCTCTCCAGCCTGTCCAGGTCTCTCTGGATGGCGGCACAGCCTTCGGGTGTGTCAGCCACCCCTCCCAGCTTTGTATAATCTGCAACTGTTGTGGAGGCTCCAAACTCCTGACCCTGCTTGAAGGCATCACTCTGAGCTACAAGACTGGCTGACCCCTTCAAGTCAAGCTGGGCAAGCGATGACCAGGTTACAGTGAGAAATGACCATCAGCCATACACATCATGCAAGTACCATCATCGAACTCCAGAACCACAACAAAGTAATTGGTCAACAGAGAGGAAACACAGAGGATTTTATAAAGGAATATAAATACAGAGACTTCTCATAAAGCTAGGCTTCCTGTTCAAGACAAGCTTCTGGGTTTTTTAAGGGTTCAAGGGCCTTAATACCACAGCATTTCTTATCCCAAGACCCCTCACTATACCTTGAACAGATTCAACTCTTACCAGGCAGGACAGTAACTGTGACCCAAGTAAAATAAACTAAGAGAGAGCAATGCATAGCTGTTAAACACTATATTCAGCCATGGGGTTTATTCTTTTTCTATGAGCACCAACATACATACACGTGAGTTTTTCCAAAGTCACACCTCCTCAGCAAATGTAGCAATAAAAATTGTCACCTCCTAGGAAATGCTACTGGCCAATAAATTCAATGTCTATGGGGTTTAGGCACATAATTTCATATTTAATGTTTTAGAAGTGGATAATAATCTTCCATTTCCCTACAAAAATAGCTAGCAATTAAATGAACGAGAAAATTAAAACTGTGTTAAGTTACACTGCCTCAACTTGGGCTTCCAGTGTTAACTACTGAAGTCATACTGTACCTTTGAAAAAATGAGAATTAGTAATGAAATTAGCCTTACAGTTCAAATCCAGGAATGCAATCTTCCTTTAAATGTGCCAGACTGTCACATCCAAAGACATAAAATTATATTTAGGAGATTTACATGCTATGTCCTCAGAGGTTAAAACAGAAATAAACAAAGGCGTCCAAAATCACAGCAAGAAAACTACCACAGTCCCATAAACAAACATCACCTCAGAGAGACTTTTGGACATGGGAGATTCTAGGAGATTTATATTTTTTGCTGCTCTAGAAATAACCTAGGCAAGATAATATGAAATGAATTCTGAGAATTCTAATAGGAGATCTTACTACCAAATGGATGAGAGAATGTTTCAAATTGGTCTTTTCAGTTATTTCAAAGGGATTACTTATAATTTCAGCAATACTCCTGTGGTTGAGATAACCCATAATGGAACATGTTCTGAAAAAATAAACAGAATGCAACATAATCAAAATATAGCATTTAATCTCCAAGACAAAGGCCCTGAATTTTTTGAGGAGAGAAGACAGAATTTTTTTATCTCGGTGTTTCATTGTGATCCTTATGCTACCAAAGTCTGAGAAGAATCCAAACTTTAAAGATGAAGGTATGGGGACTTTAGCTAGTTATCTAATTAAGTGAAATGGTAGGAAAACAAATCAACTAACAAATGAAATACAACTTTATCCTAGAATTCAGAAGGTGTTTCGGGTTTTTTTTCCTAATTTCTTTCATTGCCAGTTGTAGATAATTTCTTTTTCCCTTACTTCAGCATATTTCCTGTTCTGCTTCTCATTGGCACAAGAACACCACCATCTCTTCTTCACCACTTCCCAGTGCAGCACTACCACTTTCCTCACCAGGATTACACCAGTATCAGCCAGGCACGCCGTCTTCTCACTACATGACATTCCAGCAGACACAAACGCAGTTTCATTCTCTTCTACTAATCCCAGATAATGTATGCAAGTACTAAAAGTAATAAGCTTCATAACTATTATTATGTATGTATGTAGCACTTAAAACCTTGGGTTTTTTCAGAACAGTAATCCTCAGAATGCTTTCCCAGATCCCTTCCCTCCCTCTACACACCCATATTTTTCTATAAAATTAACTATAACATTTAACAACACTTTAACTAACACATGAAGCTTCTTGCCATAACAGCTCTATAGATGCTGATAACAGCATACAGGTGCAGTGATTTTTTATTTTTTTAAACCTCTCGTTCTCTTTGCAGCTCTTTCAGACCTGTTTCCCTGTCACCACGCATGTGTACCAACATCAGTTATCTAGGCAGCCACTTTTGTGGATCTGGCTCAGAATGAAGATAGGAGCATTATTTTATTTTATTTTATCTTATTTAACATCACTTTTAATAGCTTGAAACATTCTTCTACGGCTCAGACACTAATATAATGACTTAGCACATGAAAATTACAGTATGAAACTGAGTTTGTCCTCATTAAGGATAGTTAAAATTGACTACACAGACAGAGATTTTCTTTTTTTACTGTTTTTAAATTTAATGGAAGTGTAAAAAGACTTTGAGAATTATAGGAAGATGGAATGTTTTGATAATGTGTCAAACAATCTATCTCCAAGCAAAGCAGGTAACCCCACCCATAAATGGAGACAGAAGTGTTCTCTTTTACAACATACCAATTATTTCATTAATCTACAAGAAATTCTAACAGGTTCCTGAAAAGGAAAAAAAAAAAAAAAAAAGCCAAACCAACATGCTTAGGCCATACTAATTTGAAAAAATTAGGTTAATTTAGATTTTTTTTTTGGTTGGTTGGTTGGTTGGTTGGTTGTTTTTTCTAAACAGATTAAAAGGTGGTAAGACAATGCTTTTCTGATCTAACTTCTAAAATCCATAGAAAACATTCTTGATCAACTGCTTTGAATCTAATACTCCAAAATTTTTTCTAGTTTCCCATCTTCTACTGAACTTTTTAATTTGTAGTTCACAGACCAGTCGAAAGACTACCTTTTTGGAGTCCACGAAGCACAATAGCTCAAATGATTGCTCAGACACTGACTTTATCCTCAAGGCCTTTCACTCTGCCCACCCCTCTTATTGCTCCTCTCGCACTGTATCCTGAACCCTTCAGTCAGTCAAGCATCTGTTTGTTCACTTCTCTCACATTTATGATCTCTTTCATTGGAAAACTCCCCAGACAGCCATATATGAGTTCTGCAGTCTCCTCCTCAAGCGCGGCCACTGCTCTCGGCCTGGAGGCTAAATTAATAACCCACAATGGTTACAGTGAACATCAAACATTTACTGTGAAGGGCTGATCGTAGCACAGGTACTCAGAAGTTCCTGTAGAGGTACTTAGTAAATTCAACAATCATCAGCAACGCATGTATACAGCACGCAGCAACTTGCTCAGCCAGACTGATAAAAATCTCCAAATTTACCTTGTGAAGCCATAGCCTTCTAGTTCTTAAGTGCTTCTACAACTCTAAAAAAGAGCATGTTTTAACATCACAACCACTTAGTGAGGCTCACCGACATTGGAACACTGGATCACAAAGAGCAGGAAAGATCCTTCTTCATAAGATAACTGCAGGGTTCAAGCTAGCTTAAAGCAGTAATTTCATTTTCTTTCAGTATCTGCTCTTTGGGGGCCAATCCCACGCTCTAGCAGACTTTTACTAAGGACAAGGAGCACTGGACCAAGACAAAGACATAGGTTGGTTATCACTGACAAGTTCCATTCAGATGGGTAGCTCTCTTTCCAAAAGCAATAGAGAAACCGGCAGTGAGTCTGCTGATCTCTGAACACTGACTGGAGGAACAGCATTTTAGCATGAAGAATTTGTTTTGCAAGATGAAACAAACACACAACTTGGACCAACCCAAAAGCTGGGAGCAGCGCCCATTTCTCGCTACTGCTAACTGTCTGCCCAAAGGATGCTGGGGCTCCTTCTGGGCACACCGAATGACCCAGAGACATGGACTCATTTCTATGATTCTCCCAGTCAATCTCACAGGACTGTAACCCAATACTTGACATGTATATACACATATGTAATTTAAACTCAATCATGTATATATATGATTTGGGCTGCTATGTCAGGAATTCAAGGGACAATATCAAAACATGGAATCCTTATCCTGCCCTCCTATCAGTTATGTTCTACTGGGATCCCTGGCAGAGCGACTTCAGCTATTGCCCAGGAGGTCACTGTTGCGCTGTGATCTATATTCATAGAATCACAGAATCATAGAATTGGTGAGGTTGGAAGGGACCTTTAAGATCATCAAGTCCAACCATTAACCTTCCCTGACAAAAAACCCTTCTAAACCATGTCCCTAAGTACCACATCTACCCTTTTCTTAAACACCTCCAGGGATGGTGAATCCACCACCTCCCTAGGCAGCCTATTCCAGTGTTTAATAACCCTTGCGGTGAAAAAATGTTTCCTGATATCCAATCTAAACCTGCCCCAACATAACTTGAACCCGTTTCCTCTTGTCCTATCCCTTGTCACCAGGGAGAAGAGGTCAGTCCCCATCTCTCTACACCCTCCTTTCAGGTAGTTGTAGAGGGTGATGAGGTCTCCCCTCAGCCTCCTTTTCTCCAGGCTAAACAACCCCAGTTCCCTCAGTCATTCCTCGTGAGGTTTGTCCTCCAGATCCCTCACCAGCTTCGTAGCCCTTCTCTGGACACACTCCAACACCTTCATGTCCTTCTTGCAGTGAGGGGCCCAAAACTGAACACAGTACTCGAGGTGGGGCCTCACCAGTGCCAAGTAAAAGTTTCCAGCTGCATAGATGTACCAAGCAGAGTGAAGTAAATTGTAAGAATCCCCACCATTATTTTAAAAGATCAGTAGCTTTAAAAATGACAGCTCATGCTCTGTACTACTGCTTCCCCTTTCTTTTCTACAATCTGGCCTGATGGACCCATGAACTGACCTGATGAACTGTCCAGCCGTTCTGCTGACACGTGCTTAACAGACAGGAGGTGTTTAATAATACAACACAACCTGACAGCACAGCATCCCGGGAACAGGACAAAAGGAAGACAAACAACCTGTTTGCCAAGGATTGCTAACGTAGCAAAATTGGTTACACAGATTTTTATTATTCTTGGACAAAAAAAAATAGTTTCAAATGGAGAGACCTCAGTACAAGAACAATCCAGGCAAATGTTTGGTAGTCCCTGACATCTTCAGGAAGGTATGCGCTTGTGGAGCCATGGATCATCTTGAAACCAGTAACACAAAGGTATTAACATATTAACTTCAACAGTAACTTATTTGACAATGTCTTTAACAGTGATTTACTGAGCTTATTCCACAGCTAGACAGTGAGCCCTACCATGTTATTTTACTTTTTTTTTCTTTCTCAGAAGATGAATGCTTGCAAGATGTCTCAAAAACCTGTACGATGAATGAAACAAATTACGAAATAGGTTATAAAGCATTAAGCATACTGTTCTAAGTATGAACCTGCTGTAGCACTGCAACATCGAACTGCCAAAAAAAATATTCAAAGACTAAGTCCAAAAAAGCCTCAAAAAAAGCAGAGAATGTGAATGAACACCACTAAATGAATACAAAATTCTCAATCTCTACAAGAAAACTGATGTTTTCTGTCTAGTCACTGTCAGAAAGAAAGAGGTAACGATATATTTGAATTTTAAATCATTCCCATCAGACAACTTTTCATAATCATTTTATTCTCCAGTTACCCCATTTTTTAAGTAGGATCTGAAATTCCACAAAAAAAGACCAGGTTCTGGCAAAGGCCAGAGAAGTCCTAGCTCCTATGGGTAATGAAAGTTACCAAGTGATTTTATTGATTTCACAAAACTAAAACTAATCTGGGGCATGTGTCTTATTTTCAAGTCTAAACAGACAAGGTGACCTTGAGGCCCTTTCCAACTTCATCTTCTATCATTATCGGTTCTATGATTATCAAAGTAATCTCTAATGCTCTCATTAAGATGCTTTACCTGCTCTAAACACCAAATTCTAAAAAGGTTCTCGTTGGTCTTACGTGTCTAGAATTTCTAAATGACAGAAATGACAAATAAGATGAAAGAAGCTGGTGTGATCCGAGAGTGTCATAATTTTGAGATCACTGCCCGAATCTTGGTCCAGAAGAATGACAGCAGACTATGGCCAGTAAGGGTCTATTTTCTCACATTACCCTGGCTAGGAAATATTGGCACATAAGCGTAGTGACATGGGATGTCACATGCTTCTCTGATAAAGCAATGCAAATAGATATCTCAGCAGCTGGTGGATAACTGGGAACTTTGAGACATAAAAAGAATTAACATTTATCCAAGAATAGACATCAATAGATGCATTGAAACATCTGGATGTAGAATTTGTTCAGTTTAAACTGATGGAACTGAAAGAAAAACAATCAAATCTGTTATCACTTAATGAAGTAAGTAAACCTCATCACCACAGGCTCGGCTAGACTAATCTATGCATATAGGAGGACAAGTTTTAAAACAGAGTAGGTAACAAGTGTGCCCTCTAAATAAATTACTTTCTGATACTCCAAAATCATGAACAATAAACTAGGACATGACCTGGAATGTCTTCTAGAGAACTATAGCCCAATACTCTTAATGTGTCTGTGAATGCCTGTGATGATTCCAGAGCACACCCTGAACCGTGGTTGCCGATCCTGGCAAAGGTTGTCAGACAGAAACCAAACTCAAAGCTACACTACAAAAACAAGTCTCCTCAGACACCTGAGATACAGGATGCCACATCAGACTCAGAACCTGCAATGCAACAGCTGGATCCCATATGTTAAAAATCTCATCTAAAAGGTTCTCTGATAGTGAGGAAAGCTACATGCCAGGTTCCACAGAGACTCTGCCCTGCTGAGCTCAAGCCATTAAAGGACGCTGAACTCCTCACATTTGAAGGATGAAAACACCAGATGCCCCCCAGTTTCCGGTTCCAATGCCAGAAACACCAGAGCTTGCTTAGACCAAAGTGAATGGTGCTGCTGTAGATCCCTCCAACACCGAATGCAGTCCCCAACCCCAGTCAGTGCACTGAAACCAGAGAGGCTCTAGGAAGAAGGAATGCACGGCCACATGGCTTATTAACTGTCACCTGATACTTATCATGTCTGTGCTGAAGTACCATAGTCATAAGTAGGTATGTTTAGGTACTGCTCTGCTTAAGGTATGATATTCAGAGAGATGTAGGTCATTCAAAACTAAGATTAGCTGCAGATAAGAAGGGACCTCTCTATGCTTTTTACATTCTCAGCAGGTACACCTTCTCCCAGGAAAGTAACTCTACCAATAGGAAACTATCTAGCAGGACAAGACAGAGCAGCCTCAGAGGGGTATACATCAACGATTTGGGTTTCTTTGGGGTGGATGACTCTCATTCAAAGTTGATAAGAGATTAAATGGTCCCTTCCAACCCAAACTATTCTATGATTCTATATTTGATTCCTTTATCTGCAAGTTTATCAAAAGGAGGATCTAATCAGTTTCAGCTCGAACCCATGGAATTGTACTGAAATAATTTTGACTAATCACATCTTCTCCCAGGTCCTGATAGCAGACATAGTGGAAAAAGAGGCCACTATTTAGTTACTGCTATTTAGAGGGAATGCCGAGATTATCATCATGACACCCACGAAAATGGAAAACACTTTGAAGCTTACAACATTTAAAAAAAACCCTATTAGTCCAAGCCAAGAGGTCTCCAAGGCCAAGAGGTCAAGTTTAGCAAATGACTCTCAAAGTGACTGTAATCCACTGATCACAGTATAAAGAACAAAGAAAGGCTCCAGCAGGAAGTACAGTGAGTTTCACGTTTCCCCTTGAGAAGAGCATGCTACTGGGTCCAGGCTAGGATGCTGCAATGACAGGGTTTGATCACGGGAATTGGTGAACTGGG
The DNA here is from genome assembly GCA_013400135.1 of Rhinoptilus africanus. Taxonomy (NCBI): domain Eukaryota; kingdom Metazoa; phylum Chordata; class Aves; order Charadriiformes; family Glareolidae; genus Rhinoptilus; species Rhinoptilus africanus. Next base: position 19,657 of record VXBO01002527.1, on the reverse strand, counting down.
CTAGCAGAACCGGAGCAACCTAGCTGTGGAGGGTGAGGAGGGCCTTGGACATGGTTGGTGGAAAGGGCTTCACTATGATTCCACCAGTTCAGGTGAAACTGACCAAATCTTGTTTGTGAGAAACTTGTCAGCTGCTGGAAGAAGAAAAAAACAGATTAATTATTTCAACAGAAAGGTGAGTATGACAGGAAAATACCGGTTCTTCTACAGAGAAAGGTAAGCCAGGAGCCACTGGAAGCATTCACTGTCACAGTGAGCATTAAACCAGACCTCAAGGCACTGCGAACAGCATCTCATTCCTGAGGAATGCTCATATTTAGGTTCCTATATGGGTTTTCTCCTATATTACCTTGCTTTGATAGCAGTGATGTGACATTAGTGAGAAAAGGTCCCATTCCTGGGTTGGGCTCCTGCCTTCCTAAAGGTCTGTGACATGAAGGGTTAAAGGGCTGTCTCAAGAGTTAGAATCTCATTCCTCTCAATCTGCACTATAAGAATGCAAAAGGTAGCAGATCACCTTTTAAAATAAAAAATATTAAACCATAATAATCTCTGTATTATTTCATACTAACAAAATAAAATAGTGACACTTTAAACACAACCACAGACGGTTAAAAAAAAAAAAAAAAGGAAGGGCAGGCTCAACCTTGTCTAACAAGTGCAAAAATTACTTTGAATAAAACAAATTGGAGGAAACCCTAGAGCAAACCAAAATAAAATAAAATAAAATACAGCTCTTCAAAGCAGCATTGATTGTGGATCAAAGGGAAAGGCCATCAAAACTTCCCAAGCCACAATGTTTCTGCATGTCTGAAAAAGAATTAACTCAGAACAAATATGGAAATAATAGTAGGTCTCTGTTAAGCCAACAAGAAAGAAATCCTTAATACCGTAAAACAAAGTTATGTCAAATCTCCCATTTTTAAAGATACACAGAGCTCCTTTCACACAATGCTTTAAAATGTTATTTATAGTAACAAAAGCGAAGACTTAAGATAAAAGTCAAAGAGATTATCATCAATGGTCTAGCTACACAGAAGTTACTCTAATTTTTTGTTTCATTTGTGGTTTTCAAATACGAAGATGTAATGAAAAAATACTTCTGTACCGCTATATGATCTGTTTCAACTTCACTATCTCAGCAGACCAGACAAAGCAACAATCAGCTTTTGGACAGCCAGACACATTAAACAGTAACATGCAAAGTAACAATTCCAATGGGCTTTTGTTGATTTTCAGGGCTTTTTTCAGCATTGGTTTCCTTAATTAATTAGTGTAATTTTCTTGAAGTTGACAGGAGCAAGAGAACAACTCTTAGTTAACAGCTGGATCCTGTCAGCAAACTGGTGCAAGAAATACAAGAATTAAGGTATGAATATTACTCACCTAATATGCACACGTCACTTGAACCCTGAGGACTCTCTATAGCATTGTAAAGCACAGAGTCTTTAATAACACAAGAAAACCTTTCTTTCAGGATGAAATTTGGAGAAGAAAGAGCAAAAATACTGGAAAGAAGATCCAACACACAAATAACCCAACAAGCACTACCGTTCTTATTCTTGCTTTATTGTCAGCTCCTGTTAGAGAATTAACTGAACTGTGTTTCAAAACACCACTTACAGGAAATAGAATAGGCCAATAATAAGAGCAGGCTATTCATAGAAAATCCTTTTAAAATGTTACCATAAATTATCACCCTTCATGGGCAGATGTTCTATGCTTCATATATATGCTGAGCTCTGCATTCCCAAAGTGGGCAGCCTCCACGCATTTTGTTCAGGCCTCTCACCTTTCTACATCACAAATAACAAAGGATCGTGTCTGGCAGTCAAATAACAAAAGTTGGATCACTGCTACCTACTTAAAACTATTATCAGTTCTTGTGCGGCAGAGTATCCTCAGACATGTTTTGTTGTCAGCACACAGGGGATGCTACAAAAAGAAACGACGAGTGCTCATAGTGCGTGACTCTCTGTTAAGAGGCACCAAGGTGCCCATCTGCCAGCCTGACAGTGTGTCCCAAGATGTCTGCTGCCTTCCAGGAGCTAAGGTCTCAGATGTTGCCAAGTGGGTGCTGCAACTTCTCCAGAGCTCAGACTACTAACCATAGCTACTGTTTCACGTGGGCAGGAATGACACTGCAAGCCACAACCTGGGCAGAATCAAGGAAGACTACAAAGCCCTGGGGGTGCAAGCAAAAAGTATTGGTGCCCAAGTTATCTTCTCTTCCATTTTACCAGTTAGAGGAAAGGGTGCACCCAGAAATAGAGCTATAATGCAAATCAACTTCTGTCTTCGTAGATGGTGACATCGTGAGGGTATTGTCTTTTATGACAATGGGACATTCTTCAATGACTACAGCCTGTTAGGGAGGGATGGGATCCACCTATCTAGAAGATGCAAGGGGCCTGTGGCAGTAGGCTGGCCAACTTGGTGAGGCAGGCTTTAAACTGTAGGACTTGGGAGGGTGAGGTCCAAGGTGGCAATATTCACGCCATTGCAACCAACTAATGAATAAGCCAGGTCAACCTGAGCAGTGACAGATGTTCCTTAGCTGCCTCCCAAGATAAGAACCAGAAGACCAATCACCTAAAGTGTATGTATACCAATGCACGCAGCCTGGGAAACAGACAGGAGGAACTGGAGCTCTGTGCATAGTCAGAAAGTTATGATATCATAAGAATAACTGAAACGTTGTGAGATAACTCACACGACTGGAAGATCGCAATGGATGGATATAGGCTGTTTTGTAAGGACAGGCAGGGAAGAAGAGGAGGGGGAGTCATGCTCTATGTTAAGGAGAACCTTGAATGTATAGAAGTCACCTATGGCAATTGTGGAAGCCCTACTGAATGCCTTTGGGTCAAGATCAGAGGGGTTATCTCCAACATGCCTATCTTACAGTAGGCATCTGCTACCAACCTCCAAACCAAGACGATAGGGCCAACGAAGCAGTATTTGGGTCACTTAAGCAAGTTTTGTGTCAACAGAACCTGGCTCTCATGGGTCACTTCAACTACCCAGACATTTGTTGGAACAACGATACAGCAGCTCAGATGTCATCGATCAAGTTCCTGGAATGTGTAGAGGACTGCTTTCCCACACAAATATTAGATGTGCCAACCAGGCACAATGAGGCACTGCTGGACTTGCTACTCAGAAACCAAGAAAACCTGCCTAGTACTATCTCGGTTAGTGATAGCCTTGGCTGCAATGACCACAATATTGTGGAGTTTGGGATCCTGCTGAGCACACTGAAGGTTAGCACTAAGATAAAAGTTTTAGATTTTAGAAGAGCAAACTTCAGCTCGCTCAGAGCTCAGTTGGGAGGGATTCCGTGGGAAGCCTCCGTGGAGGATAAAGAAGCTAGCAAGTGCTTCAAGAACAGTCTCCTGGAAGCACAAAAACAGTTCATCCCCTTTAAAGATAAGGGAAGTAGGCAAAGCAAGAGACCCGCCTGGCTTAACTGCGAGCTTCTGAGTGAGTCTGCTCAAAACCAAAAGAAAAGTGTACCAGAGATGGAAAAGTGAATGAACACCCGTTGAGACCTACCAAGGGTATTGCCAGGGCATACAGAGATGCAATTAGAAAAGCAAAAGCTCAGCTCAAATTGAACTTGGCCAGAAATGTCAAAAACTACAAGAAAGGGTTCTTCAAGTATGTANTATTTGGGTCACTTAAGCAAGTTTTGTGTCAACAGAACCTGGCTCTCATGGGTCACTTCAACTACCCAGACATTTGTTGGAACAACGATACAGCAGCTCAGATGTCATCGATCAAGTTCCTGGAATGTGTAGAGGACTGCTTTCCCACACAAATATTAGATGTGCCAACCAGGCACAATGAGGCACTGCTGGACTTGCTACTCAGAAACCAAGAAAACCTGCCTAGTACTATCTCGGTTAGTGATAGCCTTGGCTGCAATGACCACAATATTGTGGAGTTTGGGATCCTGCTGAGCACACTGAAGGTTAGCACTAAGATAAAAGTTTTAGATTTTAGAAGAGCAAACTTCAGCTCGCTCAGAGCTCAGTTGGGAGGGATTCCGTGGGAAGCCTCCGTGGAGGATAAAGAAGCTAGCAAGTGCTTCAAGAACAGTCTCCTGGAAGCACAAAAACAGTTCATCCCCTTTAAAGATAAGGGAAGTAGGCAAAGCAAGAGACCCGCCTGGCTTAACTGCGAGCTTCTGAGTGAGTCTGCTCAAAACCAAAAGAAAAGTGTACCAGAGATGGAAAAGTGAATGAACACCCGTTGAGACCTACCAAGGGTATTGCCAGGGCATACAGAGATGCAATTAGAAAAGCAAAAGCTCAGCTCAAATTGAACTTGGCCAGAAATGTCAAAAACTACAAGAAAGGGTTCTTCAAGTATGTAAACAATAAGCAGAAACAGAAGGAAAATATTAGCCCGCTGTTAAACAGGAGAGGTGAATTAGTCAGCAACGACACTGAAAAGGCAGAGGTTCTCAACGCTTTCTTCACCTCTGTCTTTACCAGCACTGTTTAGCCCTAGGCCTCAGGAACAAAAATCCAGGTTGATGTGAACACATACCCACCGTCAGTGCAGGAAGGGTTGGTATGCAAACTATTAACAGGAGCTTGAGCCCTACAAATTGATGGGCCCCGACATTATCCACCCAAGGGTGTTAAGAGAGCTGGCTGACATTGAGGACCCCCTCCATAATCTTTGAGAAGTTGTAGAGACCAGAGGATGTCACAGAAGACTAGATGGCGGCTAATGTCACCCCCATCTACAAGAAGGGCTTAAAGGAGGATCCAGGAAATTACAGGCCTATCAGTCTTACTTCAGTCCCTGGGAAAGCTATGGAATGAATCCTCCTGGGGGCTATCACAATTCAAATGAAGCACATGATTGGGAAAAGCCAGCATAGACTCAGCAGGGGGAAATCGTGCTTGACAAAACTGACTGCCTTCTACAATAAGTAACCTGCTTGGTTGACATGGGGCAAGTGGTAGACATTGTCTACCTGGATTTCTCCAAGGTTTTTAACATGGTTCCCCACAACCTCCTCCTAGAGACACTGATGCATTACGGTCTAGACAAGCGGTCTGTGCAGTGGGTGGGGAACTGGTTGACAGGTCTTACCCAGAAGGTGGTGGTAAATAGTTCCTTTCCAAACAGGCAACCTGTCACAAGTGGGGCTCCCCAGAAATCAATATTGGGACCAACACTCTTTAATATCTTCAAAAGTGATATGGATGATGGGATCAAGGTGTTCAGTTTTGGTCTCTGATGCGCAAAAAATATGTGGACAGGCTGGAGAAGGTCCAGAGAAGGGCCACAAGGATGATCAAAGGACTGGGAAACCTGCCATTATGAGGAAAGGCTGAGAGAACTGTGTTTGTTCAGCCTTGAGAAAAGAAGGCTTAGGGAAGACCTTATCACCATATTCCAGTACTTAAAGGGTGGATACAAAGAAGATGGAGACTACCTTTTCACAAGGAGTCACATGGAAAAGACGAGGGGTGATGGGTACAAATTAATCCTGGGGAGATTGGGATTGAACATCAAAGGAAATTTTTTCACAATGAGAACAATCAGCCATTGGAATAATCTCCCCAGGAAAGTGGTAGATTCACCAATGTTGGACACTTAAGATTCAGCTGGATGGGGTGCTGGGCCTTCTTGGCTAGACTGTGCTGTTGCCAAGAAAGGTTGGACCAGACAATCCTTAAGGTGCCTTCCAACCTGGTATTCTAGGATTCCATGATTTTTAATTTTTGTATTTTTTATGTAGTATCTTATGTCATGAAATTATTGAGGCAGAATTCACTATTTCAGTACTTTCAGATGCTTGAGAGTCCTTGTGAGTTTAAGAACAGCTGAAACTAAACTGATATGAGTTTTTTCAACTGAAAGGAATCATTACAAATTGCTTAAACTACTCAAGTGTTTAACCTTTCCATTCAATTTTTATGAGCTCCATGTATGAGCAGAAAACAACAATATCGTTTCACTAAATGAGGATCAACAGAAAGACAGAGAAAAGACAAGATGTTTCTCCTCCTTCCTTTAAAGAATTTCTTTTGTTCTCGTTTTTTAAGTATTCTATCTTAGTTTATCAGACACAAAAAGATGAAAACTGGTATGGAGATAATGCCCAGGTTGCACATAAGCATTGCTGTAGTCTGCTGCAAAGTACAAAGGAAGTTGACATATCGGGTCTACATCAAAGATATGCCCTTTGGCAGGTTGTAAAGACAGGTTGCAATTTTGTCCATAAAAAAGCGTGTTCTACAAAATGGGTACTGTAACATGAACTGTTAGTGGTATGCCACCATTCCACTGATCCTGCACATGCGTTCATTTCTCAGGAATGCTTGTAAGCTGGGCTATGCCTTGCCCTAAGATAAGCAGACTTGCATGAGGAAAAAAGCAGCACGTCGCAGACAGAAAGATTCAACTCTCTGCAGGAGGCTTCTTCCACAAAATGCAAGTTCCAATACAGGACATGCCAGTGGCTCCTGTTTTACTGCCTGTGTCACATACGCAGTACGTACAGCAAGAGCTGAATATAAGGGGAGTCCTTTCCTGCTTATGTTTTAAAAATTAAGGGAACAGCTTGAAAAAAACACTGCATTGCAGGAACTTAAGTTTTCAAAGACCCTTTAATAAAATATCAAGAAAGACCAAATGCAACACTGTCAGTTTGGAGCCTCACGACTTAGACTTACACATTACAGTGCATTTTAAGACTGTCATGTAATGTACTTTTCTAAAGTATTTCTGCTTCTTTCATTATGAATGTGGGAAATGGAAAGCTGTGTAATGATTTCAGGCTCGAGTCCAGTTTTTGTACTCCTTTTTATTCATAACTATTACATGGTGCATTATGAGTTTCAATATAGATTGAATATAGAGACATGTCCGTATCCATTTCTCTCATAATTACTGTGAGAGAAATAGTAATAGAGAGTGAATGAGGCTAAAGTGTAGCCACAGAAGGAAGATGATTTTATGACTATGAAACAGAACTACTACGGAGACGCTGTTGGTACCGTAACTGCCTCTCCCACAGATTTCCTGCACAGCTTTGAGTAAGGTACTCAATCTTTCCATGCCTCAACTCTGCATGGGTAAAGTAGAGGTCAAAATACTTAACTTCATAGGCATGTTATAAGTATAGACACATTCAAGTTTGGGAAGCTACTGGGTGTTGCTAATAATAGCTATGTATGTACAATTGAAACATAAAAAAAAAAAATATTTTAGCACTGAGTTTGAAAGCTATGTATAAAATTAAGTATGGCACCTCACATCAAACAAAGCAAATAAAACAAAAAAATCATCAGCTCCAGTGAGTGAACTTGAAGTACTTGGGAAACTGGCACGCAAGTATGTCATTTAAAGTCCAGATAGTAATATATGGTCATGCACAAAAGAGGGAAAAAGCAATGCCAGTAATGTTACCTCTGTCATTTCACACTTTTTACCATTTCACTTTGAAAGCCCCATACTGTTGTAATGTCAGGGCTTTTGTTGAAAATTTAACACGTAAATATCCATACATTTGCTGTATGTGTTAATTCAACCTCTCGTTCCTAAAATTCTGTAGCACACAATTTTACAACATATTGATCTAGGTAACTCATGAGTCGTTTTTTGTGAGTACATATCAATCACTTCATTGTTTACTTGGCGTTGGAAAGAAATTGATTTAATCAAACCTTGCAGTAATACATTATCGATGTATCCCAAGAAAACGAAGTCATAATGAACCATCAGGGTCCTAACATAAAACACTGTAAGGAGTGGCAATTTTGCCTTCAGTCTTTCATTGTGATTTGCAAACATATGTCACCACACAAGTAAAGCCCCGTGCAAGACTGTAGCTGGTCTGAGCAGCACTATGTGTCATTCACATAACAGACTTGGGACAAGTTCTCCATAACTTGGCAGCCCCATAAGGCCAGACAAAACCACACCGTGGACCTTGTGTATCTCCACCGCTTATATACAGCACTGTATGATTTTTACTCGATTTTAGCAAATTGTGACCTTTCTAGAGGAACTGTGAGGTGATGTGACATCATGAAAATAAGAGAGAGCCTTGGCCCTTCCCCTCAGCACTGGTTCAGCCTTTGTTCTCCAGAGGCTTTAAACTTTTCTATATATTGGACCACATGGGAATAGCAATTTTATTGGATACACAATAAAATTCCTTTATGCACATTTGTCAACCAAAATACAGCTTACAGTGGCAACTGCAGCAGCAACTTGAAAGAGTAAAGTTAGAATAACGTTTAACATATTTTATAGACTTTGAATACATGTTGCCAGTTAAAGCATGGAGAAACAAGTACTGTAGCAACACGCACTGCCAAAATTAATTTGGCAAAGGTGAGCATTTTACTGGTTAAACTTTTGTTACAATCATCAGAAATAACAGAGGACAGTAACGACACTGCATCAGAACGTCTTCACTAAAGCAGCATTATTACAAAATGTTGTAGAACGTACAATGAGCCATATGAGAATCTAGCACTGACGAAGCATAAGAGAATACCTTGGTACAGCTTACAGAGACATCTATAGGTAGTGTCTGTCTAATTATTTACGTAGGAGAGAGAGGCTGAACTTCCTATGAAGGAATTCATACCACAAGGTGAAAACATTTTTACAAGAAATGTGCTTTACAACTAAACAAGTAATAGTAATAAGATATCAATACCCGGTACCAAACACAGATGCACCATCAGCACAGACACTTTGCTTAAGCAACTAAGCCTGTACCAGAGATGGATAAAAGATAAAGTTAGTGTAGATATAAAAGGCAATAACCAGTAGCCTGTCTTTCTAGCTTTGTCATCTTTCTACACACCCAACTGAAGCTGAACCAGACCCAACTTTGCAGAAGATACACATACGAACGTGCACAATCATACATGCTGTACTGCGCATAACTATTTGTTGTAAAATTCCTAGAATGCAGAGAATCCATACATACTCCGAAACTGAAAAACAACATAAACAATGCGGTCTATTACACTTAGCAAACAAAAATACGGAATCATGAAAACAGATACAGTAGGGTAAGGGTGAGTTTCTTAATGAAGTGGGAATGGACTAGGTCTCCAGAGCCACAGAGCCGTTCCAGGAGTGGGTTCGATTGCCCTGGACATTTCACTGCTGAGTGGGGGAAGTAGAGAGGGTGAAAGGAAATCCCAGGACAGAGTTCTCTCTAACGTCCTCACCCTCCTACTGCACTAAAGGGATGAAAAGGCAATTCCCGGATATTTTACTTTTCTCTAGAATTAAAAGGAGGGATTTTCGTGGGATATCTGATGCATTAACTTGCAGAGATAGAAAAAAATCCCTGGGTATTCACACACACACACACA
>VXBO01002526.1:119846-131893 GCA_013400135.1 Rhinoptilus africanus | reverse complement strand
TTATTTAGAAGTACTTTTGCTTCAGCCTTATATGAGGAAGGAATACAATAAAATAAAGCAAACACGTTAGAAATTACATTTTGACAGGAAGAACCATATAAAAATCCCTCAAAATTTATGAGAATTATAATTCTATAGTTTGACCTTAAGCCTGCTGGAAGGAAAAAAAAAAAAAAAAAAAAAGAAAAAAAGAGTTTATTGCATTTTTCTCTCATCTTCTAAGGATGTTTTTATTTCTTTTTTTTTTTTTTTAATGGGATCTCAAAACTTACTGATATTTCCTGATAAACTCACTAGCTATTTTAAATTTATAATTGTTTTTTGTCCACATTTTTTTCCACACATTTCAGGTTTCAGCAACCCATTCCAACTGCATTATTAAAAAGGAGCAAGAGACTTGTCTGGAGAAGATACGGAGGGCAGCTGCCCTGAACAATCTCAATGACTCTTCGCCAGGTGAGTTTCAGCTTGGGACAGATCATGTCCATTGAACTGATGGTTTCTAAACCTTTCCTACCATGTCTGCAGGGCTTTTCAGCAATGTCAATGCAAACATTTTACGGTAAGAGGTGCAGTCGCTGCAGTTGAATGAGCTTAGAGAAACATTATAAGACAGAAAGATCAATCAATGGGGATATACCAGAACAATTGCTGGTTATTGTCAGAGGTCAGGAATTTGCTTTTGTACTTTAGGTGACGCAGTGACATAAATCTACAAAATTAAGCCAAAAAAAAAAAAAGAAAGAAGAAACAGTGTGCCTGTAAAGGATTTGGCGGTGTTTATGTCTTCTGCTGGTGCAGGTAGCAATAGCTATTGACATAAGTCTAAGTGTCTCACTGGTCTGTTCTAAAACAGCTCGTTCCCCCTCATCACCTCAGCAATAATTTGTGCCTCTTTCTCACACAATCTGAAGACCTTTGCAGGGATTAAAATTGTGATGCCCATAATCTTGATAAAGAATACTTGTGCTATTGCTGAGCTAAGAAACTGAGGCAGGAACCAAAGAAAAAATTAATAGCTTAATATCCTGTCTCATTTCCTACTGACTGCAGCAGGAGCTGCCTACGGCCAACATCAATGAGAGAAAGGCAAAGAATGACAAAGGAACTAACTGGAAATCAGGGTCTTTTTTAAGCCCTGTCCAAACTGCTTCCACTGTGACTAGAATTGGTAAAACTGCAGAGAAAAGCAGGTAAAACACATTGCGTGTGTGATCAAAGGTGGGAGATTTCAGCTAGCTTGTTCTTTATCGTTCAAATTCAGAATAACTCTGGTAGTTGGGGGACTATTTAGATTGAACTCCTTGCCCCTGCCTGTTCCAAATTCAAAAAGCGCAGGTCAGAGATAGAGGAGGTCCAAGGACCATTGGAAAGGCTTTTGCATCTCAACGTGATTAAAATGTATCACCCGCCCAGGCAGGAAGGGACAGAATCCTTTCAAGCACTAACACAGCAGCAGAACCCAGCTGCTTTTTGTCCTGTTCCTCCAATATTTTTGTATTGAATTACTGTAAAGATTTTCCCAGACTCACTGTGCATCTGATAGTTGTTCACCACATCCTGTGGCAGCGAGTTATTCAGTTTACGTGATTTTGGGTAAAAACGTCACATCCCGTGTAAGACATGTATTTTCCACTGAAGAGTTCTGGCATGTTTCTTTTTTGAAAGTCATTTAATTTTGTGGATGCTGTTTGTTGCCCTTTCTCTCTACATTTTAAAAACTACTGTAGACATGTTTTACATATATTTCATTTCACCTCTGGGACTATAGCACTCCACTCTGTTCCTGTTAAATACTGACCTTCCAGACTCACCATTCATTACATGATTCTTACTTCAAGTTATGTCCTGCCACCTTCGTTCCTAACAAAGCCTTGTCTCCATATTTAAAAGACAGGACATCAACAGAGCTCTACCACCTTCTTACTGTTTGCTCAATGTCATTGAGATACTAGTTATTCTGTTTCAAAAGACACCTTATTACTGCTTGCTAACAAGAGGTCTACAAACAAGGGGTACGCCACACATGGTGAATTCACACTGTGCAGTAGTTGGGAAGATACCACAAGTATCTGTTTTCTCCAAAAGCACTTTTGCCCCTGGCCTATTACTGGAATGGAACACGACTCACCGTAGCTGAACCCAGCTTTTAGTTTAAGTTATCAAGCACTGGAGAAGTTTTATTACAAAACTGCCTGAAGAAGTAGTAACTGCCCATAAATTAAGCGGTCAGATTTGCAGGGTGTTGATTCCTCCCCATTTTCACCTGCCACAGACAATGTATTTTTCACCTGGGAGAAGTGAAAGTTGCCCAACATTTGGTTTTTGTCGTTCTTCTGTAGCAGTAAGACTTCCTAATGATGGCAGGTAGTGGAGAAATAAGTTATCAACTTGTTTCCTTTCAAAGAAAGAGAAACATAGGAAATAACTCCGTTGCTTGTCAGAAACAGATGAAAAAAGGAAGAAATCCCTCCTGGCTGATGAGTAAACATCTGTTTATTCAACAGCAAGGAGAAGCATAAAACTAACTCTTCCCCCTTTTGATTACTTTTGCATGCAAATTTCCATAGAACAATTCAATATATAATTTTTCTGAGGACTTAGTTCTCCTCAGAGGGACTGCAGGGTGTAAAATGGGATTGTGAGGTTTTTGAATTTGTAGAGGCTCAGGCACACGTTCAAGTTCCTGCGGCTTAAAAAAAAATAAAAATCTTCCAAATCAGCTGAACCTCTATAAGCAAGGTAGCTCCACATTATGTTGCAGGTGACACAAAGTCAAATGATCATGTATAAAAGTTGAATCTGGGACAAGAAAAGTCTTTGTTATCTGTATTTCTACAGTATCTAGAACAATAATGTTACAGAACATGAATCCTACTCCAAGGTGCCCACATGGTGCAAAAAATAATGCAGTAATAGTAGATTCTTTGCTCCTGTGTACAGACCTTACCTTCTGCACTGATTTTTCTCCTGCCTAGAAGTACTGTATGCAAAACCATGCATTTTGAAGTCAAAAGAGAAAGAAAGTTTTATGGGTCCCTGCTTTTTGCAGTAATTCAACTCTCCTGCTTTTGCTTTGCCCCCTTGCCGTGTTCAGCATCTGTGAATGCAGACATAACTTAAATGGTTCCCCAGAGCTCCTCTGGGTGAGATCCAACAAAAGTACAATGTTGATGCTGCAACTGTAACCACAGGTCTTGAAAAGGAAGGCTGGCACTATATTATGGAAAGCATCCAGCCCTGATTTAGTGCTCTGATGTTTTTCCCTTTCCCTCCCCTTCTGCCTCTCATGCCCAGATGTTATGCTCATTACTGTTTTATTCTTCACAGCACTGTTTTCCCTCCTTCTGCTGCTGTGTAATGTCTATAGTGCTTCAGAGACAATGACTGCCTTGAGATTTTCTGTTTGTTCTTTTCCATGAGTTTTATTATGGTTTCTTCCTCTAAAATGCTTTAAATTCTTCAGGAGCCTTTACATAAGAGGAAACAAGGAACATGTGCAGACCCTGTTTGTCCATTCCCATTCAACCATCACCTATAGCCTGAATGAAACAGAGAATTTGAAGAAAATTAAATCTCAGCAAGACCTAGAATCTGACTGCTTTGCTCTGGAGATGGAATTAAAGTGACAAAGTGAAATAATGAAAACCAAAAACAAAAAAGAAAAGAGGGAGAGGAATGATAACTTCATACTCAACTTCTCCGGGCAGTGGAATCAGGATATTTCTTACATCAGAGTTTCAGTTCTCCCTTGTTTGGGTTTTTGTCCCTGTTCTAGTGTACAGCTTCCTCAGTTCCTTTTGGAACCTCGTTTAGCTGTCAGCAGTCCTCAAGGGACTTTCTGCCTGATTTATAAGAATTGATAAAGCTTACTGCTGATCCCTATGCACCTTTTTTTAATTTTTATTTTTTCCCACTCAGACTCTGTTGACCTGTTCCCATCCCCGAGGCTAGGAAAGAACCGCACAGGAGTTATTCAGATGCTGAATGACAGTTTCCTGGGTCATGTACACTTAGCATGGGATTAATCTCATTAAATGTTGATGCCTGCAAGTGCATTTCCACTACAAATGGGCGAGTCACCTTGTTCATTTTGTAGCTCTGAATTTCTAATAACTAGAGTCTGAGACATTTCATCCTCAAAGTAGATACATGATCCTTTTTTTTTTTTTCCTCTACAGAAATATATGAAAGTAAGAGTGAACATCTCAGCTATATATATTTACACTGTAGATGACTACATTTTATCAGACAAATCCTACCTTTAGCACCTGGCTCTGTTTTACTGAGTAGGTTATGCTAGATGTCTGAATTACCTCAAAAAATCTAGACTGTGATTTTTGCTATGGAATGTTTTGATATGTAGGTGTCTTCTTTATACCTTCCATGTACTTAGCTGTTATACTTGTGTGAGCAAGTTTTGCAGCCAATGCTTCCTTGAGTGGTGACCTCAAAATACAGGCAGGTGTCCAGCAGCCTGCACATTCACACTTGCCACATGTAGGTGCTGACAAAGAGGCTATCCCAGCTGTCTTCTGCTTCTACATAGGCTTGTATCTCACCTAGTTGTAACTTTAATGGCCTTACACACTTGTCTGGCTTGATCTGGGATCTACTGACTGGTTGCATCTGATACTGTCCATGGAGGCACCAGATCACAGTCAGGAAATATGCCACTTAGAGAAATCCCATGATGGAAAGACCCTTGCTAATGAAATGCAGAACATTCCTCTGTTTGTAGATAGGCATGGTAGATTTTACCAGCCTGTTACCTGGCTTACTTTCTACTGTTGGAACTTGATATTCCAGATTTGTCCCTGAATGTGGTGCTCTCTCAACTTGTGGGGGACTTCTTTGAGTTATTTCCAGGTTTGGGCCTCTGATTTAATGTTTGCAGTGACTAAAATGCACTAGTCTGGAACAAGCTGAGGTATGATAATAGTGAACACAGCGCAAGAATTTGAATAGAAATAGAAGTTATGAGGACTCATTGGTGATTATGTGGTTCATGACTCATCATCAAATTAGTCTACAACTTGTAGTCCTAGTTAGCTAGTCCCATTCCTCCTGTTCTTCCTCTGAAAAACATTGAAGGGCAGTAGCATTGCCAGGCAAGTCAAGCAACTCAAATTAAATAAGTATTTGCAGGAATGCGATGCCTATAAAGATCTTTGTTAAGAGGGATCCTATCAGCAAGTTACCCTGTAAATCAACAAGAAAGACATTTTTAAGGGTGCCAAGGGGGTAGGAGGTGGTAATTAGAAGGTAATAGCGGTAATGCAAGGAAAAAATCACAGTAGACTTTGAAAATATTTCCATCTTCATACGCTGATGGAGCAGGGTTTTTTAGGTTTAGATTTTTATTGGGTGTCTCATCAGTCTCCTGTTCTTTCAGAGACTTTTAATTATCTGCTCTTATTTCCCTTGGCACCACTGGGAAGACATTACTTCATTGTGTGCCTGTGTATGTGTGCATTTGTCTCCTTTACTGATGCAGCTATGCACAAGAACAATGGGACTAGGACTGTTCTTCTCACACTCAGCTTTTAAAAGCTATGAAATTCCTAGAGTTGGGAGGGTATAGTTAAGAATGTGTCTCTGCACCTAAATGTTTTCTATTTAGCTCCGATGTGAGTCAGGGTACTGACTTAGATAGCTTTGGTCTGCCTGATTACATCTGTCTTTGGGCAAAGATAGTTTTTTGCACTGATGGATTTACCAATGTGACACTGCATAAAATGTCTTCTACTAATCTCATGTTAGAGATAGTGGAAACAAGCAAGAATTTTGAGGTAGAATTTAGAGACAATGTGATGCTAGGGTTAGGATCTGTGCTCATTTTAGACATCTATACTGTAAAGGTCTCTGTTGGAACAAGACACCTCTGCAACCCTCAGTATCCGAGTGGTGATCAAGCTTCACTCTTTCTCATGCAAAAGCAAAAAAAAAAGAGCTTCACTACTCTCTTTTCCAAGCACTGACTCATTCTTTAGCTTTTTGCTGGATATCTCTGAGTTTATGAAAACACTTTTTAGAAGTCTGTTCATCAGACTGATACAATGGATGGATTAAGGTCATCTGAGTATGGTTGTAGAGAAAAGAGAGTCCTTTATAAATGCTAGTTATTTGACTATATAGTGAATAGATCAAAATTAGTACTTAGGAGTCACTTACACTTACAGGTACTTACAGGACCTAAACTTGCCCTATTTTAGACATCCATCTTATATTGAGAAGATTGTGTGACAAGTGCCTATTTCTCTCCATTGCCTATTAATGCCATCATTATGGAGGTTATGTGATATGAATTATGGAGTTAGATGATATGAATTTTGTCAACAATATCGTAGCAGTACCAGAGTGAACAAAACCTTCCCAATCCAGTCATAAACCAAGCTGCAGGTTCTGCAAAAAATCTTGTTCTCAAATGGAGCAGCAGCAGCTGAAAGGGATGTTGGGAGCCTACTGTGAATTCAGTCACACTGGTGAACCCGAAAGCCTGGAAATGCATTGTCATTGAAAAGGTTCAGGATCAGCTCGGCAGGGGAAAGAAAAGGTGTTGTGTCACAGACAAACTGCTATGGAATGATCTGCTGAAAAGATTCTTGCCAATGACGGCTGTATATGGGGCATATCTCCAATGACTGAACCATTGGTATGTTCTTATTTCTAGGAAAAGCCTCTAAATATTTCTTCCTCATCCCTTGGTAATATACAGCCAAACTATACTAATATCTATATAAGGTCTGCCTGGGAAGACAAATAGTATAATAACAATAATTTTACTGGTGAAGGATTCCTGGTAACAGGGATTAAAAACACATCCATATTGTACCTTAGACGTAATATTAGGATGCACATATTAATGTCAGTTGAGCAGGATATTTATTTTGTATTGTAACTCTCAGCTGAGACATTGGTCCTGGGAGTAGAAATAGTTTGCTGCAGGGCAGTGCTGTGCATGTGCAATCCTACGACATTTGCTGCCAGACCTAGTTGTCTTGCCATTAGATTGAGGACCTCTGTAACATGCTTCATTAGGGATCACAGAGTCTTTGGTAATACTACGTGTCTCAGTGCCAAGAATTTTTTCCTTCATATGCTATCCCTTTCTTTCCAGTGCCATGTGCTACCCGTAGTATAGTGATAAGCCATAGCAAATTGGTGGAGTGTGTAGGGCCATAGGTGCATCATGCAATACCAGAGCAGTATTCTACCATGGATTTTCTACAACATACATGATAGATAAGAATACCTTAGCCTCTGCCCTAAGAGCCTTTACCCCAAATGTTACCAGTTCTTATTTACTGTTTTGCCTCCAGGGATGTAATTTGTCTCTCTTGATTTTAGCAATACCTCAATTGTCTAGTCTAAACTATGTCTAAGTAGCCATGGAAGAGCTGTGGATTCTTCCTTGTGGCTATTCTGGTTAAACTGTTGAAGATTCTTCACATTTGTGGGATAAATTGTTCTCTAGAATGGCCTTTTTTTCTCTCTACTAACTTAAGATGGAAGCTGGAGACCAAGTTAAGCTATATGGGCTCTCTAAGATAGCTAAAACTTAGGTGAGGTGATCATCAGCCTGGGAACGATCAGTTAAGATGACTCAGAGAAAAGATGCAAAAATTGCTGTAATGGAGCAGAAATTTCTGTTATCTCCTTGGGCTGCACGAACACATTCTGTCAACACAGTCAGCAGTGCTTTGGTGGTTTAAATGAGGACTGCCTCCTTTGCAAGCCCTGTTAATAAATCTAAGTTTAGTCATCGTCTCAGCATTTGCTGGACTTCCATTCAGATGGGAAATGAAGGGAAGGAAAAGTACTGGAATTTAACACCTACAACTCTGAAAACACCATTAACTTCAAAGCATGTGTATGAGCTACTATTCCCTCCTATAGTATATTCGTTGTAATAATTCCTACCTGGTTCTCTCAAAGCTATTACTTTTCTAACCTCCAGAATTGCCAGGAAGTCCTTTTTTAACAAAGAAGGAACATAAGTTAAAAGAAAATAAAAGGTGGAATGGAGTTTTTCCAGGTAACTGAGTAAGATATGGATTCAGATAAGATTAGTTTCTGGGAGCAGGACTGAACAAAAGTATTTTTCTGCAAGAAGTCCAGTCATTGAAAGATGCAGGTTCAGGTTAAATTTTTAAATAATGTAGGCTGAAATATAATAACCACTAATAAACTTAGAAATCGAAAAATTTATTCACATTCCACAACAGAATATTTTTTTCAGAAGTATTGTTAATTAAATTTAGTAAGGGTTAAAATTTTTTTTAAATGTTAAAATTAAAAATAAAAAGCTAAAAATAACATTTCCTACCTTCGTGTCCAACTCTGTATTTTATGCCAGCCAAAAAAAAAAGAAGGAAAAAACCTTATTTAATTGAACAGAATGGTATTTTTTCTTTTTTTTCATTTTGCCTTTTTTTTTTTGTTGAATCATTGAAACAAAATATCAATTATTTACACAGTTCCTCTTGTGAGTTCCTTGTTTCTATGGTGATAGCTAGTTCATTATACCACACCATCTCTCTTTTTTTGTCCAGAGTTAAATAGTATCAAGAAGCTCAATCTTACCTTCTGCTATGCAGCATACACAGTGTGCAATTAGAAACTGATCTAGAGTAAACAGGGACACTTCCTTTATAGTATACGCAGAAGCTATCAGAAAGGGAGGGTTTGCATATACTTATTTACTTGTGGTTGGTTTTTTGACTTTTTTTTTAACGTGTTTTTTTTTTTTTTTATGACCATTTTCAATTACTAAGTACAGTAGATGAATTCACAACGAATTTTACCTGTGGGGCAGGGGAATTGTTTTCGTTCATATTGCTCCAAGTTGCAATTGTGAGCATTACATGAAATTGTAAGCATGATATCCCTCTAATTGTAAGCATGTTCACTGAAAAAAATGAACAATGAATAGCAGTAAAACTTACACAATGAAATGAGTGATGGTCTTTCCTGTGCTGCTGTGATCTGTCAGTATCTTCAGATTCACAGACACCTGGAAGCTGTGACAATTTTCAGTCATTTAGCTTTTTTATGTCTATAGCACCATGGCACAAAAAAAATCAAAAAAGATTATTAACATATCATCTGAATTATAACTGAGCGTCTATAATGTTAGTAAAATTTTTCTCAGATTTTTGCAGTTCCTTTTAAACTATGTGCTGGTGCTGGATCCCATCAGGTAACTGCTGCAGCCTTTGCAATCCTCTGCAGAAATGGATATATTTCAGTGCTGAATTAAAGTGTTTCCTTGAATGCAAACTGTGTTTTCATGAAGGTCCTAAAAATATATTTCTGAAAAAATGAGTAAGTCGGGTGTCAGACAACTGGCTATTATTATAAAAGATAATTCTGCACAAATGTTCTTTTGTTCCTATTCCCAAGGCATATTCTGTGGCTGTCTGCTCTATTTTCTGATAAAAGTGTCTTTATTGCATCTTTAGATTGTTAGTCTTGCTGAGAAAAACATATCAGTAAGAGAGTGAATTCGATTCTTTCTGGAATCAATGGCACAGTTGGCTGATTTCTAGGATCTTTACTTCTAGTGATGGAACATGCATTAAGAGAACTGATTGACTTTGAATTTCTCTGCACTGGCAGTGACTAAATTTCAGGGAAATCCTAAATTAACTTTGAATGCAAATTGCATTCTGGCATCCTTTAAGTTTCTGAAGCAAGAGAATTAGGGAATTACTTTGAAGATTTTGGGGATCAGATACTGATACAGATAAAGAGCAAGTGTCTCTAGATTCCTGAGGTTATCAAGACATTCTGACATGGGACCTACAGAAGGCTTGTGTCTATCTGGACTAGCAACTTGATCCTCTGAAGCATCTCAGATTGCACTAAAAACTTTGTGAAAATAAATTAAACCTTTACAGTGGAAATACCGGATGTTCAGGCTAAGTTCATCATCCAGGCTCCCTCAATAATCAGTGATGAAAACAGAAAACTTCTAAGTGCAGTTCATTACCCACAGACATCTTCCTTTTATTACTGGAATAACCTTCATTGACTTTGTGGATTACAGTGGAAGCTGAGACACTGGGGAAAGGGGTTTATTATACAGAGACATATATGCAGTGTCATTTGAGAAGCTTTGGGTACCTGAGGTACCCACAAACGGCTGGAGGATGTGGCAAAGACTTCCAGGCGTTAACAATATTGGAGTAGAAGCAGGAGGTCAGGTGGCCCTAGTGATATGCACTGAAGCAGCTGAAGCCCACCTCAGTTTCCATACAGACGTACATATTCAGGTTTCTTAGACTGAACCTAAAGGGCCTACTCAATCAGTGTGGTGAAACACTGGCACACATTGCCCAGAGAGGTGGTAGATGTCCCATATCTGGAATCATTCAAAGTCAGGTTGGACTGGGCTCTGAGTAACCTGATCTAGTTGAAAGTGTCTCTGCTCATTGTAGGGGCATTTAACAAGATGACCTTTAAAGGTGCCTTCCAACCCAAACCATTCTATGATTCTATGAATCACAACGGAAAGAGATAGGCAGAGAACCAGTCACGTTTCCTAAGAAAGACCTCTAAAAATGTAACACAAGGTTTGTTTGCTGAAGGATGTTAGTCAACCTGTGAAAGATGCCTAACTTTTTGTATTGGGTGTAGAGACAGAGAATAGAAAAATGCTATTGTTAAGTGTTCTGAGCACGGACTAACAGAGACATGTTTGGTTGTTTTTAACTGAGAAATTACAGGATTACTGTATACACACATCTGCAGAGTTTGGTTGCATCAGTCAACTTACCCAAAGGCAAGGAAAGGACAAGACAACAATAATCGATTATCTCTGCTTCAGCTTATAAAAGGCAAATAGTTAAAAAAGACAAAATATAAATGTTGATCCTTTCTGTAATTCCTCAGGTTTGGACTTCAGTTGCTAATGAATTCATAAAGTACGTCCAGTGGCTATAATAGGATCTACCAACACAGACTGAAAGTAGGATTCTTGGCTGTGTTAAGGATATTTATCACCCTGGTATGATGAAGGGTTTGTAGTATGCCTGCTGACTCCCCTTCTACCCTACAATAGCTCCCCATATGTAATGAAATTTCTTCTTATTGGGAATGATGACGTGTGGAGACAAACTCCGCAACTCATGGAGAGTTATAAAGCAGGTATGTTTATTGCAGCACTGGGTGCAAGGGGGATCACTCCTCCAAAACTTGCACACAGTAAAGGGTTAGTTAAACAGCTTATATGCATGCCGTATATACATATTCACAAGGTTTTCGGGAAATGATTAACAAGTTCATTATTTTTCCGGGAACTCATTACATAGGGTATTACCCCCTCCGATATGCACATTATAGTCTCTCAGTGGTCCTTCAGAATCCTCTGGTAATCGCTTACTCCTCTTTGTTTTGGTCTGCTGTCCTCATCTGGTTGCCAAAAGCTGCTGAACTTGGTCTGGGTGAAAACCGGGTTTGTCCTGTCTCAATGGTCCTTTCTCTTTGTTGGGTGATAGCTGTTCTAATCAGATGGTGACTTCTCACAGACAACAGGGCCTTGGATAGCCGTTCCAGTTGTCTTTATGGCTCCAGATGGCTCTGCTTGTCTGCCACTTCTAAGGTAGAGCTGCCCTAGTGTCATCATTCAGGAGCCTCTTATTTATACTATTCTTGCTATGCTATTTGCTATGTTGCAATGCCTAACTGGATGTTGTTTCCCCGTGTCAATGATTATCAGGATCCTTGTTCCTTCTTCTGGCTTTGCGTTGGGAAGAAGAACAAAAAGGAATAGAGACATTAGAACAGACACAGTGTTTGACACTAGTTTTTAATCAGATGACAGGGCTATGAACTTGTGTAACACACAAAGCTTTTCCAACAGAAGTGTAAGCTGAGAACAGTGTCCCAGCTTGGGATCCGCTGCAGACAGGCATGACCAGATTCCACCTTTTATTTACCCATTAACACTGTGGTCACCCATTGTTTGAACTTCCTTGGTTATTGTTCTGTACCTTGATATGAAGAAGAGAACAACATCAGGTCGGGGTTGGGGGTAGGGGGTG
>VXBO01002526.1:103045-119828 GCA_013400135.1 Rhinoptilus africanus | reverse complement strand
AGTGGGGGGTCGGGGGGGATGTTGCATAGAAACAGCATGGAGTTTTTCTCATGGAACCTGAGATTTCTATGCCACAGATAATTTTATCTCAGCTATTGTCCCGAAGCTGTCTTCACAGTCAATGGACAAAAGTTGGCTTTTTGAGGGAATGACTCATCAGACTTTTTTCAAATGTCTGCTTTGAAATGAGAGACATTGTTCTCTAGAATTGCCTATTTCTATATATTACTACAAACATTTTGAGGACTATTCAAATGTAGATGTCGGCAATTGGTCAGTTGAATCCCACTCTGGCAACATTTGCCAGTTACTGCTTGTTTTGTTAATGGGAATGATTGCCTGCACTTAGACCACTAGTGGGAGAACAGTAAACCTGTTGGGAACAAGAAAGGGTTAGAATCAACTCCAACGACTCTCTGTTAATAAATTCATTTGGAAGATTTTCTGTACACTTCTAAAGATCACTTCCTTTTCACTAGAGTATTAGCTTCTGGAGGAACGTTCTGACATACCACATTTTATATATGTAGAATCACTCTTTTCGGTCTCTTCGTGTACTGTAGGATCAGTTGGAAAGCTCTAGTTATTGATCAAGTGTCAGACCAAAGGCTCAAGAGTCTCCTTAGTCTGCTTTTTAGTGTGAAATGTTTTTTTCTTATGAGACTTCATCAAGCATTGACACCCTCACATGGGTGGCCAATGACTAAAATTGCGCAACTGCACAATTTCATTGCTTGTTCCAGCTTATTCTGAGCTACATCCACTGCTTCTTAATATACCTTACAAACTTAAGCCAAGAACTTCATTACAGGAAGATGCCTTCTCAATAATATATGCAATTGAATAAGTGTAATAATCTGGACTCCTGACAGATTCTGCATATTGATTTTTCCTCAGCAAAATAAAACTGAAGAACAGTAAGTTAAATCATCATCAGACAGATGACCAAGTTACAATACTATAACAAGTTATTAACTACTGTTGCAATGCATTGGTAGAAAAATATCTGTGCGTACTCCTCTCACTATGGCAAGAATGAGATAATTCAGTTTTATTTACCTTCAAAAATAAAAATGTAAAGTAACTTACATACATAATAACACCTTAAATATTGACTCCCTGAAACCTTATTAAGCCTCAGAACGCTGAGGAGATTTTGAAAGTGGAGACAACATTGCAGTATCTGCTGAACTTCATGGTTTCTTCCATCACTGGAAAAGCAAGGCAGCAGGAAATCCGTATCCAACATTCATTGTACTTTTTTTAGTTTCTGGGCAAGGGAGGGTGAGGGTGAGGAAAGGGAAATCCTTACCTTTCCCTGTGAGCTGCTAGCCAGCACTGATGACTCAGAATGTGAACAGTAAATTGGTCCTGGCAAAAGGGAGGAAAAGAAGATAAGCATTTCCTTTCTCAGATTCCTCCAACAAAATAGAAGGAATAATAAAGGAAAAAGGGAAAGAACTCACAAGTTCATGCAGTTTTACAGCTTTTTGTGAAAAATAATAGAATCATAGAAAGGTTTAGGTTGTAAAGGACCTTAAAATTCATCTAGTTCCAACCCCTCTGCCATGGGCAGGAACGCCTTTCACAAGGCCAGGTTGCTCAAAGTCCCATACAACCTGGCCTTGAACACCTCTAGGGATGGGGCATCCACAGCTTCCCTGAGCAACCTGTTCCTGTTAAAAATTTCTTCCTAATATCTTATCTAAATCTTCCCTCTTTCAGTTTAAAACCATTACCCATTGTTTTACAATTAAACTCCCTGATAAAGAGTCACTCCCCATTTTTCCAGTAGGGTCCTTTATGTACTAGAAGGGACTATAAGGTCTCCCTGGAGCCTTGGCTCCTCTAGCTTGAACAGGCACAACTCCCTCAGACCGTCTTCATAGGAGAGGTGCTCCAGCCTTCTCATGTGTTTTGTTTTGGGGGGCTCATAAAGCTTAATATGTTTAAATATTTCATGCTAGAGAGAAGAATTTTGCATGCTATACTGAAAAAAAATGAACTTATGTGGTTTGTGCTGTTATGCTTCTCAGCTTGAGATTTCATTTTCTAATATGAGTTCCACCACAGAAATTCTGTGGTGAGCAATACTTAAGCAATAGCATGCTGAAGTCTAAAGGTGAAATTAATCTCATATTTGATGGCTGAAAATAGAAAGTTTTCTTAAAGTGGACAAGCAGGATCATCCATTACCAAAAATGAAAGAAAAAAAATATATATTAAAAAAAAAGTCTTAATTTGACCAGCTTATCTTTGATATACATTTTGAGATAATTTGTTAATTTCAGATACTTCAGAGGTAGGATTGTATGCCTTCTGCTCTATTGATAGGTGATCGGCTTTTTTCTCTCTATATATCTATAGGAACATTGAATGTTAGAGTCCAATTCTAAGCGAGCTTTTGATTTTGTTTATTTTTTTTTTTAGATATAGGCATTATTGCTGCAAGATAGTTGAAAAGGAATAGAATTTAGAAAACTTACCATCTAGTCTTCAGACTGATCTCAGTTAAAATAAACATTCTTTCTTCCTTTTTCAATTTCTTAATTTTGTTTCTGGATGCCATGAAGACTCAAGATTTTGACAGCGCGATGAATACATAGGGTCTTATAAATGATTTACAGATGAATCAAAGTAATTACTTGCCTCTTGCACCACACTGTAAACATGCAATTCAGAGGCAAATTTGATTTTAACATGGGTAGTTTCGAACCTCAAGCCATACGGAAATATCCAAAGAGACTCACCTCCCAGCTACTAATATAGTTATAGCGGCCATCATCTTGTTTTCTGAAAAGATCCCTAACAAACTCTACTTTTACGATTTTGACAATTCTCAAACTAAATCCATCTTTTGCCAAAAAAAATATTGCAGCAAGTGCCCATCTGGCGGCAGGTGCATTTTTCTGTCAGCACCACGAACAGCTCTCGGCCTTCTCCTGCCGTGCTGCTGCTGCTGCCAACGCAGCCCCAACGCCCGCCGAACCCGACCGGCATTTTCAATCCGTGTTTCAGAAAAAAGAACTCTATTTAGAGAAAAATGGCCTTCTGGGGGAACTATTACATCACTAGATGTTAGAAATCTATTTTATAATAATTGTTATTATCATCATAATCATCGTTATCGGCTAGTCTTCCAAGGCTGCTTGTACAATTTATAGATACTGAGATTTACATACGATTTGCATGTTAAAGCACCTAAATTAAGGTGTCTTGATATGCATGCTGAGTTCCACTCAAGATGTATGCATAATCTCAAAGAGTTTAGCTCCCTATTTCACTTCTCGGTCCAGGATTTCTTTCTCCATATTTCACATATATTATTCTATTTCCTGGCCTTCTCCTTTTTCGTTTTTTTGCTTTGCTTTTTTTTTTTTTTCACCTTCCCATCCTCCCCTCCCCCCACCTTAAGCCAAGTGGAAACCCTACCCAACTAACTTTGTCGTGTAAGGCACATGTCTGAAGTTAGGTGGTGCAATTTTCACCCTTCAAGAGCAGATAGTTGAGCCTTGTGGAGAAGCACCTGGAGATGCTCTTCTTATTGATCCTTTTCCTTGCTTTTCTGAGTACCCTAAAAGCCATTTCAGACTTCCTGAATGACTGCCTTTCCCCAGCAGCTTGCACTTTTGATAATCAAGCCATACATTTCATGCTCACGCAGCTGCTAGAATTGATTGGTTTGTTTCCTTTACAGAAAAACAAATCAAAGGAAGCACAGTGAAACAACGCAACTAGAAATCACAACCAAAACAAAAGACAAGGTTAGAATAATCCATAACTGAGTGACTAACCAGGACCTGTGTAAAAAAATAATAATTACTGGAAATAGAAGTCAATGCACAATGAAATGCTTTAGAAGAAAAAACCAATTATTAGAGTGTGTAACAAGAGTATGCCCAAATCGTGTAACAAGAGCAGAGCCAAACTGAAATAATGACCACAAACAATTAAATAAAATGCGCTATATACATTCTGAGAACATGCCTCATCTTTTTTTCCAAGACGTGAAAGTACTTGAATCTACTCCAGGTTTTCGGTCATACAGCCAAATGACTAATATAATTTTACCCCTTCTCTGCTAACCTGCAAACTACTTAAAGCAGAACCCATTGTTACCAAAATTGAATAAGCTAGAAAAAAAATTAAATACAGTACTCCAGATCAGTAGAACTATTTTATAATTGTCTTCATACAGGATATACCAGAATCTTGGATTTGTTTCCCATTATTCTTCTGGACTGAGAACTGATAAAAAAAATTTCAAATTATATGATAACAACAGCTGATCATTCCTGTTCACATGAATAAGACTTCTCATTTGGGTTACAAATAGAGCAATTTTTTTATGCTTTCTAATTTTTCTTCTACATGTATCCTAAACAGTTAGTCTATTCACAATCTACCTGAGGATATATGTAAATATACACCTATACTCTATACCTGTATAAATACGTACCCATATCTATAAATAACATCTACATCTAACTGGGTTTTACAGTAGGGGCTGATTTTATATCTGCTAAATACGACATCTGCTCACTCTCAGAGTATCATGAAGAAATTTGTTACCATCTTTGTATATGACACTGATGTTTTCACAGTCCATGCAAACCAAAAAATAGCAAATGAATGAAACATAAAGTTTCTAGATCTTTATTTTACACATTAAGCATGCAAAATTATGCCCTGTAATGTACTTTTCTCATCCTTTGTCCAGCTGATAAGAATGTCACAGACAATAAGAACTCCCCAACTTCCTTTTAGATTTTTTATTTATGGTTGATTTTGTCTGAGTGTAAGGAATAATGTCTATGACCTCCACAGGTCCCTTTAAGCTTATTTTCTCTTTTTCCATAATTATTCCACATTCCATTAAATATGAACAGTAAAAAAAATATTGATTATACGTATGGAAACTTTTGTATTTATTTATTGCTTGAAATGGCAGTGTAATCACCTGCCCACACATATTTCTGAGCAACACCACTGAACAATTTCTCTTCCTACTAGGTTTTTAACCTTTTCTAGTGAGAAGAGAGGGAGAAGGAATTATATACTTAATTAATTTTCATATTTCTTTCTTTAACTCACCTCTAAATTCTCTAAACTAATTAGTCTCTGACCTATAGCAGCTTTACACATGGAGAAACTCATTGATTTAGTTGGAATTAACTCCCCATTTACAGCTGCGATTTTACTGTAAAGTAATATAATTTCCTTTAGTTTCTTTCATACTAACAAAAATTCCCCAGGTGTATGCAAATCCATATGAGGGTGGATTGCATTTAATTTTGGGTGTTATTTTTTCTACTCTCTGAATACACTGGGGGCAGCCAGAGAAATTCAATACGAAGCAGGAGACAGAATCTGTTAAACTCTGACATTGTCATTGAATCACACCTTGGCTCCAAGATTTCTCTTTCAGTTACTCAAAAAGCTTAAAGAAAATACAGGTTCTGTCTTCTTGTTAAGGAATATGAAATGCAATGTGTTAACATGCCTCTTAACAGAGTATGAACTGGCTTTTTATAATGTATTTATTTCCTTTGTTTCCTCCACTAGATCATAAGGTCCCATGGGCTCTAATAAAGAATTGCTTGACTCACCACTAGAACAATATCCAGGAGAGATTATGGAATTTGCACACTGGAAGAAATTAAGTTATTTAATTCAGTCATTTCTCATTCTCAGATTTGACGGAGTAAACAAGGAATAAATGCCTCTCAAGAGTATCCACACTGGCGTCACTGTGGCTACATCAGGAATTAATTTGGCCCAAGATCTCTTATAAGTTGTCTTCTACTACAGACGTACCTTTTCCACTGAGATAACTCTATTTATAAACAACTGAAAAGCAAGAAAATGGGGAGCACAGGAGTCTGAATATGAAGGGGCAGCTTGGTTCTGAGCTTGATTACAACTCTTGCTATGGAGAATGTTCAGCTTTCAGTGTCAGCATTTATTTTATTTTTTTCCTAGAATCATAGAATCATCGAATTGCCTAGGTTGGAAGGGACTTTTCAGATCATTGAGTCCAACCATCAACCTAACACTGACAAAAACCATCATTAAATCATATCAGCTAAACACTACATCTACACGTCTTTTAAATACCTCTAGGGATGATGTTTATACCACTTCCCTGAGCAGCCTCTTCCAATGGCCGATAACCCTTTCACTGTAAAAAGTTTTCCTAATATCAATTCAAAACCTCCCCTGGTGCAACTTGAGGCCACTTCCTCTTGTCCTGACACTTGTTACTTGGGAACAGAGACTGACTCCCACCTCTCTACAACCTTCTTTCAGGTAGTTGTAGAGAGCGAGGTCTCCCCTCAGCCTCCTTTTCTCCAGGCTAAACAACCCTGGTTCCCTCAGCTGCTCCTTGTAAGATTTGTTCTTCAGACCCCTCATCAGCTTTGTTGCATTTTGTTTTGGTTTTCTTTCCAGCTGTAAAAAGAGCAGAAAACCTTCTTACCCCTAGAGCTACCACAAAACCTAAATAATGATAATTTGTAAATTCCTTTTAAGAATTTAATATATGTGTAACAGAATTTAATATAAATAGTGAAATTAACAGTCTTATGGACTTGAGGTCAGTTGCTATTTTCAGTGTCAAAGTTGTTTAACATCTGTCTGGTTTGCTTGATCTATCTATCCTTTAAAAAACAAGATAAAATTCCTGACAAATGTTATTGACTAGGCAAATGTTGACCTCAGCCTTTGCCTGAATAAGTCCCATTGAAAATCTGATTTTACTATGTTGAGATTTTTTTTAGATTGAAGTGTGTAACCCCATACCCAGGGATTGTTTCAAGGATTGTGTCTAATTTTAGTCCCACTTAAGTGCTGTTGTGATTAGTTAGAAACTGAAAAATCAAAGGAATATATCATCATTTTTTTTTCTTTTGTGATAGAACAGATTTGAAGCCCTGAATTTATTACTGGGAAACCTCAATGCTCATCTTCTTCCATGGAACTAAATCCTCTCTCTATTTTCAAAGGAATGCAGACTCCAAAACACCAAAAAGACACACTGAAAAAATTTCTGCCTTCTCTGTATCTATGGCAACTAGTTATCCTAGTGATTTTTACAGATGTCTTCTTCACAGGCCCATAAAACTCATAATGTGCCAAATGTCACTACTCTCTATGGGTGGCAAAAGTGGCAATGAACTGTTCACCTATACAGCTTGGAATGATTCCTTACCTACAGCTCTAGATGAAAGCCAGGGTTCACTGAACATTATACTTGTAGGGAAAAAATATATTACATATAATATCTTACATATAGTGTATGTGTAAGATACATATTTATTTTTATCCAGTTCCTCTATTGCCAGGACCAATTGCAAGCTTAGTTAATATTGTTAATTGAAACTATTTTTAATTGAAACTATTCAAAAAGGTAAGACAGCTGATAGTACTCCACCCACCTGTCCTTAGTCAATCACTTTTTATGGGTAGGTTGTGCCTGTGGTGTGGAGGATGCGACAGAGGAAGGTAGGGATTTGTGGAAGAGAAACATGTCTTTCTGGTTTTTGTTCTGTTGCTTTCCTCTCAAATTCTGTCTTAACTCTGCAAACTTCATCCTGTGTTTTTACTATGCTCTTCCCAGAAGTGACTCTGAGCCCAGTCAATTAAGGATTAAAATTTGTAGCACTGTGATGTATGAAAAGTCTGTTAGGCACAGGTGGAATAGTGTCCCTTTTCGCCTCTCTCCCAGCTTGGAGTCTTAATGGAAGACAGAGTTGATGATCTCTTCTAGCATGATCTCTTCTAAGAAGGGAGGGAAGTGAGTTAGAATGGCGTGGTGGTGGAGTAGAATGATGACAGTTGTTTTAACTACCACCAGCAATAAAAGCAAAGAAGTGAGGGGTACCAGCTGCTGCCAGGCAAGGCTGCCTCCAGCAGTACCCCATGATCTCACATAACCCATGTCCTGAGTGATGCCAGACTATCCGCAGCTGGTGAGCTTGGAACTGGCTCAGGTTCTGGCAGCTTGTAAGTATCGTTCTGTCCTCCAGCAGTGTTGGAATAAAATCTCCCTTTTTTTTTTTGAGTAATTTCACAGAGTATCTCTGTGCAGCAAAGTTATGACTTTCTCATGGATGAATAATCAATCTTTTTTATTATATTTAAAGAAAGTTTAAAAAAAGACAAAACCAACCACCTCTCAATTTCCCATATTATTGGCTTTTTAATTTATTGTATACCTACACAAAGAAATGTTCCAAAGATTTTGCCAAGCTGAAGTTTCCCTTTAAAACTCTCCAAAGCTCACCTAAGGCCAATTGGTTGGCAGTACTTAAAGGATTCTGGAGATTTTCTTGGATGAGTTATTCTTGGCAGGTAACAATGCAAGAACATCAATAAGGGTGAGCTCAGAATAAATATCCTGTGATTGTAAAGAATTAAACAGCTTTAAAAGAAGAAAAAAAGTTTATGCCTCTCTAATTATAGATAATAGCTCCTGTTAACTGAAGGCTGATCTTGGCTATGTATAAAATATCCAAGGAAAAAAATTAATAATTTGGTTTTAACCTTTCCTTTTGAGGTGTGTTTCACATTAGACACAGACAAAACCTTTCACCCTCTTGAAAGTAGTTCTAATGGTTGAATTTTTGCACAAATCAGAAGATCTTCATTTTCTCTTGACCTCTGAGACAGATCATGGCTAAACAGTGACGTGTGTGTGTTTATATCTGCTTTTTTCCCCACCTAAATAGTAGAAATAGGGATAGAGTTCTAATTTATAGTTTGTGTGGCTCAATTCTCAAGTGGTTGGAAGGTGAACCAAGGTGCTTGAGTGATGTAGAACATCCAAACCAGCTGAAATATCCTCTGGTTTTTACTTTCTGGTAAAAAAAAAAATTAGCTCTCAGTTCTAAAATACAAAATTTATGTTTGGCAAATGCAAAGCCTATGCACTTACCTTTTGAGAGCTAAAGTCTGCTATCTGGAACTCATTTTTTTTTTTCTATTGTTGTGCTATAAAACCCACTGTTCCAATGGAAAAAACAAACGAACAAACAAGCAACCCATTGTTTCTGTTTCTTTGATTTTTAGTTTTCAGCATAATCTAGGACTAACTTTTTAATAAGAAGTGAAATATCTTATAATTTTTTTCCAATGTTCTCTTTCATAAATGAAACTGAGATTGTTAATAATTCTTTGAAAACGGTGCTGCAGGTAGTACGTCCTAGATATCTAAAAACATCATCCCAAAAAACAACTCACTTTGCTGCTAATGGCGTACAGTAGCAGATGTTATCATAGTTTATATAATTATCATTATATAAACAGTGGATTCTAAATAGTCATAATATAATGTTGCATAATTTTAAAGCGGGAGGGGGCAGTTATTTAGAGAAAGGCAATGGAAAATAACAAGGTGGGCCAACCGCTGGGAAGTTTAACCACAGTTTATTTTTCTTCACATGCAGCCCTAGCCGAGTCCCTTGGACTATACAAGTGGAATTCCTCTGTTCCAATTCCAGCTCATTTAAGCCTAAGATTAGGCTTTCTCTTGGTGCCTTTTCTAATCAGTGGAAGAAAATACACATCTCCAGAGGATAATTTATCTTAGAAACCCTCTAGCAGTTCCCACCGGAGGCGTCTGTTTTTCTTCATGCGCTCTAAAAGAAATGTAGAAGAACTTAGCTTAGATTTACATGTATAGTGTTTATATTGTTAAGGTGAATGAGTACCACATTAGACAATGCAAAGTGCATCCCGGTGCAGCAATAGCAAAAACTGAGTTGACGAAAAAATTTTGGTATAATAGCTGGTGCAGATTACATGTACTGAAATAATAAATAGAGGAGCAGAACTGGGAAAGGAAAAAAAACACAACTTTTTCTGCCTCTTGTACTTGGTCTTTCATGTTTGCTTTGTGTATATGACATTTTAAGGAAGGAATAACTTTTATTTTTCCATGTGTATGATCAAGTGTTCTCTTTTCCAATGCAGAGTGTCATCCTTTAGTGTTTTTCCTGCTGTGTGGTTTTTTGGTTTTGTTGTGTTTTTTTTTTTTTGTTTTTTTTTTTTTACCTTTTATAACTTACTCTGGAATTTCAGTTGATTTTTCTTTTCTACTGTCTTATTGTCTGTGCTTTCAAAAGAGACTGTTGACTCTGACAGTGTTTGCTGCCTAACCCAAAACACTTACAGAACCACCATTTCTGTGATATTTTTACTTTGAAATGTCAATTACTTTTGAAAACCTAGGCCCTATACCCAGACCTTGCTTAAACCCTTATTTATTTTGTATTTGCCTAGATTTATGAAAGAACAGAAAGCACTTATCTCATTCCTCCTCTCTCTGAAAGGCTTTATATGTAGCCTGCTCTTCAAAAGTGATTGTGCATTGCATAATTCAGTTTAATATACTGGCTTGTAACATTACATTTCCTTTGATATTACTCTCCTGAAGGCAACGTGACCTTGAAGGTGATATTTTAAACTAATAAATGAGAAGAGGAACTGAAAATCAAACTGAAAGGTGTAAGCCAAAAGGATGGATTTTCATCTCCACCCTCTACTTCTATACATGAAAAATACAAAATTCTAGTATTTATGTATTTATATTTTTTCTTGATTTCCCAAGGAAACAAATTTATTCCAAATTTAATCCAGTTCTTGTCTATTCCTTTTTGTCTTTGTATGATTCCATAAATCACTTTGTCCATTGTCCTGTCATTCCTTGTCTGTTCCCTTTTGTCTTTGTATGGATCCATAAATCACTTTGTTGATTGTCCTGTCAATCCTTTTTTGTACTCCTTGCCTTCACCCAATAATTTCAAGTCCTCTGAATAAAGTCAGCAACATTTGACAAAGCTATACTACTCTCAAAGCTGCAAATTCCTATACGTTTTGTGCGTGTGTTGAGTACAATGGTGTGCCGGGTACAAGAAAGATGTCTAATTATTTTCATGATGAGAGGAACAGACGGGACTTACTGGCTGTATTAAGAGGACTGAATGTGTGACCAGTGAATTAGTACATTGAGGTCCTGCCATCCAAAAAACATATCTCTGCTTTTGCACCTTCTTTTGCCAGCAAGTTAGCAGAGATGAGAAGGAGACATGTTGCACTAGGGACAAGATAAGAACATGGGAGGTTGTTCTGGATGCTGTTGACAGGCTTTAAACATAAAGAGTGTAAACGAGGGTATTGCAGTAGAGGCACTCTGAGAAAACAGGACACAAATGTATAGTTTTTCTATAGAAAAACCTATTCTGTTTCCTACAGCTTGTACATAGTCCTGGTGACACAGTGATTCTGTGTTGGTGGAAGATAATGGGCTCAGTGGATTTAAAGTGAGGTCCGTTCCTTGAACTTGGCAAACTTCAGCTATGGAGCTGCCTAAAGTCTGGTTCTATATCTAGCCACTATCAAATCTGGGTGTCTCAAGACAGTCCTAGACAGAGGAGAAAAAGAAAATAAGGAACTGTAAACAATTTCAGAAGGGCTCTTTATCACTGTTATTCTGCCAGCATGGCTTGCTTTGGTTTTTTTATTTTGTTTGGGGTTTTTTTCTCTTGGTTTTTGTCCAGAAATTTGAGGTAAGAAGGGAGCCTTTCAGCTGCCAGGAGTAGCAGGTTAGAGAGAAAAAGCTGTGGTCTGAGTAGTTTAATATGAAGCGAAGGACAGGAGCAAGGCTCACATGAATCTTTATGGAGGGAGGATGACTAGAATAGTTTTAGTGCTAGATATAAATTTAAGATTGCATCAGAAGATTCTGCACTGGTAAACACCCATGCTTTCTTCCTTGTTATAAAATTTGCTCTTTCTCTGAAAAAGCAGTTCTTTTTCAGTGGATGCCAAGTCAGATCCATCCTTAAGCATGTGAGGCGCCCCCTCAGCTTCAATAATGTTGAATTTAAACTTAGGTGTCATGGGCTTCATATGAAATTCATATAAAATCCATACTGTGGATTCAGGTGAAATCAAGACTCTCTTTTTTGAAGTACGTTTCTTAAGAATAGTACAAGGTGGATCCTGCCACAGGGAGCTTGCAGTCTAAACATTTCTACAAGAAGCATCTTGAGAGAGAGATGTAGGGATTGATGATGTGGTTTTTCATAAGCGGACACTGGTTTGCCAGTCATTTGAATTGCTCAGGAGCTGCACAGGTATGCTGGCATCATTCATAGTAACATGTCCCACCCCTCAGCTGGAATCCTTTGCTCAGGATCAGAAAGTGTCTAAGGGATGCTACATAGCCACTGGTCAGACCTTCACTTAGAGGGCAGGCTTGGGTCATGTCTGCTCCAAAAGACCACATAGAGCCTACAGGGAATACAAGCTTCAGACATTGAATAGACAGCTCTCTAGGCTAAGTTAGTTATTAGCCTGAGTATAGTCAGTGGAGAGATGGAAGCACTCTTACAGTGTGATTAACCACCACCGACACATTAAAATGGGATTATCCCTAACTGGAAGGTCTCTCTCCATGAGCTACAGAGGAAACTTTGCTTAGCTGAATAAGGGTAAAAGGGTGAGGCTTAGCTATCTGAAGTTAAAGCAATCTTTACTAATCCTTTAGTTCAATGACTATTTTGTGTTTCCTCAAAAGTCAGTGACAAGGGATGGAGGCTCCCAAAGGATCATCCATCCCTTCAGGGAGGACGTGACTAGCTGAAGAAGATGAAGCACTCTTATGCCCATGCTATGAAAAGGGCATAAGTAGTTCCCCAAGATGAGACGCCAAGCTTTACGTTACTTATGTTAACTGAGATGATTCCCACAAAGTTTACCAAACATGAATTTCAGTCTGTAGGTTGCAGTGCAGACATGGGAAGGGAAGGCAGAGTTTGTGCTTTCTACAGGGTGCCTTGTTTTCAAGATCTTATTCTTTAAAGCTACTTGTTGTTGTGAGTGATTTCTAACATGCTAAGAACTAAGAAAATCTGCCCCTTGAAGCTGCACCTTGCTGCTTGCATTGTCTGAGCTATCTTTTCCAAAGCTAGCTTGGGTATCCCTACACCACGCGGCAAAGGAGACATACCATCAGTGCCAGAGGAGAACCCCGCCGTGCAGTTTCACACTCAAGTCACATTGATTTCCGTGGGCAGATTTCACCCAGCAGGAGTTGCTGGCTGAATCATGGTTTACAAATGTAAGGGGATTGTGCACGCTGGTCTTTATGACATTTAATATTTTTTTCATTCTTTTCTTTGCTCTTTTAAATTGTTTGTTTCAAGTACGCTTTTCCAGGCAGGATCATACAACATTCTCATGATTATGAATTCTTTTTAATCTACATCACTTACCTATTTCAGTAACTCAGGCAAATTACTTGACTCTCTTCTTCTCTATCCCTGTCTTCCAATGTCAGCACATCAGTGCTTTCTAGCACAATGAACTTTTAATGTCTTTTGAAATGGGGATATTTTTTATCTCTGCATGTGGTTGCCACAAAAAAAAAAAAAAGGCAGCTGGTATAACTGGATTTGAAATGCACTTCTAGGAAATATTTATTCCATGTCTACACTTTCCTTTCTGCAGTATGAGGATCTCCTTGCGTTTCTCTAAGTTGGTTTGCAGTATCCATTGCTATTCCAGTGCTTTGAAGACAACTGATGTTAAAGTAATAAGAAGAAATAAGAAAGCTTCCCTTATTCCTATTAAACTCATTTAATTTAAGCAAGCAAGGCAAGCAAGTGGTTCTCAGAATATCTCATTAGTCACTTTGATCTAACACCTCTTGTTAGCAAATGTCTCAATAACATGGATATTTACATATCCTTTACTTTCATGCAGAGTACCATACATTAGTGAACTATAAATCTATTACTACATGTCTTCATATTTACATGGTAAATACAGTTCCTACTGAGTGGACAGACACTAGCTATCAAAAACAATAAAATCTTATAGCGCTCAATGTGATCTTGATTTCCATCTTTAGTACGCTGATTGTATCGCAATACCTTTCAAGCCCCAGTCTTTAATCCTTACAGATATGTTCTAGTGAATCACAATATTCACAGAATGAGATCCCCACCTGGCAAAGGAAACAACCTGGGGTAGGAGTGGAAGAAAAAGAGAGGAGAGGGAAATGTAAAGAATTCTTTTTTTCCAGCTCCTCCCACGAATTAACTAGCGTTTTTGCTGTAATATTCTATTCTGGTGAGGATGAGTCTGGCAAAGCTGAGGGATTTTTAGCTAATAGGATCAGGATTTTATATAGTTATTAAATTACATTATGTGATCTGATGCTGCATCCTTTAATTTGAAAGAATATCAACTGCTTATCACACACCATCATTATAATATTGTAACAGTGTTGTTTGAGACTGACCTAATTCTTCAAACACTATATCACTCAGAACTGCCATATCCAGCACTCGTGGTAGTAAATGACTTATATTTTGTGAGAAAACATAGAACTTGATTCCCTGCCACTGAAGCTGATGGAAAAAATACACCAAATCCAGCCCTGTGAGCATACATTCTCCGGTGGTGGAAATCTGCTGCTATCACCAAAGCTGATAAAACCCACACTGTTTTTACAAGTTGGTCACCCAAACCTCATTATATTGTACTTGTGAGAGCCTGAAAGTATGACACTTTGAAGTGTTATCCACTTTTACTGAAGATCTTATTTTTCCTGGTACATAGTCAAAGAGGGAGTTTATCTACGGAAAATCACTTAAAAAATTGTGGAACTTGCAGCTTTCAACAACCGATAAGATTATGTGTTTGATCTCAAAATCTAATGCAAATAAGTGGTGCAGATATTTAGATTTAGTTTTTCATTCTTTTCCTACTGAGGTAGAAAATGATCCCTATTTGAGATTCCTTTATTAAGTCATTTTTTTAGACATTTGTAGGAAATTTGAGAGATTACTGAGTTTTTCTGTACACTGGATAGGTCTCCTAGGTTTATGAGCTAGCAAGATGGTGGTTTACAGAATTACAGGAGGACTCATGCATAGGTAGCTGCTTCTTGAAAGTCAATCATAGTTTACTGTGTCTCTGACACTGTGATCAGAAAGAAACAGGAGCTGGGCTCCTTTATTGGATTTACAATAGCATGTGAGACCTGAATTTTTTCCATACCCTAAGAGAAGACGCCTCACATCCACAATCCCATCACCTCTTCTTTCTGTGTGCTTGTAACAGGAGGTTGGTTCGTTATTAGTCAGATCTTTAATTCAAAGCTTGTTGCCTGAAGCCTAATCTCTGAACAGTTGCTAAAGGCCTAATTCTGTCTTTATCTTATGCAAGAGATCACTAGTGGTTAAAATAATCTTTTGACTTTGTGAGTTTATATTCTCTAGAGCAAAGATAGTGAGTGATATTACAACAGTTCTTTACTAATGATAGACATTTCTACTCCCAATATTTTTTTAAGAAAATGAGCAATATGAAAGAGCTTCCCTCATGTATCCGCAAAATCAGCTGTAGGATGAAGTAGAATCTGGTTTTCTGTTTCTAGTCATCTCCTGAGGCCAAATTCCAAGATGTGCCAGAACCCAAACTTTGAAAAGGACTACAGCCAACAAAAATGTATAGAATTTAAATCAAAGATGGCTAAAGATTTAGCTCAGCAATACTGAAAGATAGCTAAAAGATACTGAAAGATAGCTAAACGATACTAAAAGACAGCTACTTGGTGGTAGATTTCATGCTCAAGGGAAAAATCATTTCTGGTGTGTGTTGGAGTGATTTAACTGGGAATCAGAAGAGTCATCTTCTGTCAGGGTAGAGTCTGGATATTATTTTGCCACACAACTATGTATTTTTATGTTATTCCTATGAGTGAATATTACTTAATTCCAGGGAAAGCTTATTAGAAAACAATTCTATTAATTATTTTAAACAAGCACATTTTTATGTATAGAAGAAAGAACCAACTATAAAACACAATAATAGTGTGAAGAAAGGAATGGATTTCCATCACTAATATATTTTATGCCTCCTTCTCTTCTATAGGTTGCCCAGGAATGTGGGACAATATTACATGCTGGAAACCTGCAAGTGTGGGTGAAATCGTCTTTGTCAAATGTCCTGCACTCTTCAGATTTATCATCTCTGAAGATGGTAAAGTATTTTCTCTTTGTTCTTTGCCTCTGTCTGGTAAAGCTGCATGGCAAGCATGGCTGTAAAACCCCACTTAGATACTCAGTATAAAGGGAAATCAAAAACTCTACAGAGGTGTGGAGTTGGGCTTCAGTTTAAAAAAATACTGTAGAAAACCAGAATGTTTGTGTGTAGATCCAAGTGTGTGTGCAGGAGTGGAAGCGTATGTGTGAAAAAACCTTCACAGACTATACAGCATGAAAATATCACCAATTCTAATAGCTAAAGGGGTTTTTCTGCCCTTGATTCTTCACTGAAATCAATGAGACCTAAAACTGTTTGTATCTTGGATACTAATCATCGCAATTCAAACATATTTTAGAAAATAACTAAGTGCTGGGTTCTGCATATGCCTAAGGAGAACATAGGCATGAGATAACAACCAATGTGAGGAGCTCCCATGTTGGGAGTCCAGGGAAGAGTAAAAGGGAATTAGAGTTTCCTGGAGAGATGCAGAAGCTCCATCATGCCTACACGGTCTGTAGAAATGAGATATCACCATCCTTCTGTCCCTTGCAGCTGGTACTAGAAACCAAGCAAACAAATGAAAGATCAGAAATTTTGGCTGTTTCTGCTTCCAGCATGCACTGCTGCCTAACAGAGTTGCCCCCTGTCTTGAAAAAAATACTGCAGATAGTCAGTTAGGATGGTGCATTTTCTCTTTTCTTTCTTTCTACTGTCACTTTAGGCT
>VXBO01002526.1:66987-100513 GCA_013400135.1 Rhinoptilus africanus | reverse complement strand
TAATTTTTGGAGGGTGTGTGGTGTGTTGTTTTGTTGTGTTGTGTTTTGTGTTTTTTCAATTCTCCATGACTTTGTAACCAATTTTTTTTTACTACTTGTCATTCAGCCTGATTGTCAAACCAGTTCTGGTCATCCTTTGGGCAGAATATACACTCAATCAAAAGTTTTCGCTATCCAGTTATCAGTGACGCTTGCAGCCTGCAGGCAAAATACTTTTTTTGTTATTTATTGTGCATTAGCAGATGGCTGATACGTTGTTATCTTCTGATATAACTGCAGGAAGCCCGCTGCTCATACAGCGCCTATCTGAATTTCCATTAGGACCTCTCCTTTTTAGTGGCTTGTATCTGCTTCACCTACTTACCCTCCAGCTACAGTGTGTTAACACATGGTAACATAACATACCACTTTTCTCCCTCTCCCTGCCTGTTTTGGATGCTGTGCTCAGGGATATCACTAGTTTGATACTATGGAGAGCGGTGCCATATACATCTACAGCCCAGGAAATCTCCCCCATTGCCAACCCATCCACACACCTTTGCCATGGACATTTTAACTGTTCTTTATTTCAAAGGATATCTCTAATGCTTCTATTTATATCCCACACAAATACGGTGCCTTTTCACTTTTACTGTTGAATTTTCTTTTCCATGGTATTATAATTTCTGAAGTAATTANTAGTCTGAAATCTCTACAGATCCAGCTGGATTTGCACTAGTGACCCCAGGGTGGAAATATCTACATCCATAATCATTCTTCTGGGTGAATCAACATGAGTTTTCTATATCATTGCTGCTTGGCTAATTGGCCAAGTATATTTGTTTCAATGAAGGTTTAATGAAAAAAGTCACATTTTATGATGGTTCCTTAAAGAAAGGGTTATTAGACAACTAAAATATTTTTAAGACACAACTAATCACATTTCCTAGATTGTTATAGGATCCTCTGGCTGCTGCTATGATTCTAGAATAAGTAACTAGGCTAAGCACTGGCACCACTATCAACAGCACGTTCATTGTTAATACAGTAAATTTTTTATATGACTGTAAAACATTTTTACAAACAGCAGCAATAACTTTAAATTATCTTTTAAAAAGTCTGTCCTATGAAGCACTGAAGCACCCGTAGGTACAACTGCTTGTATAACAGGCAAACGAAATGATGGGGAAGTGTTAATCTTGAAGAGGGGGTAGGAATTACCTCACTTGGCTTTGGATATCTAAAAGTTACATGTGTAAGCCTGAACTGATCACACGGATTTCTGGTTCAGTAAATGGAAAGCAATGTGTACTTGTAGAAGATGTTTCCTCTGACCTATCTCAAGTGCTTGTCTTGAGATGAATGAAGTCACTGGAGGGGGCTGTTAGTCTTATGAACTTCAGAAAGGAATTTAGCTTCCTTGACTTGGATGTCTGATTTCCACATGCAGTAAAATGATAAAAAAACAAAAAACAAAACTCAGAGACTACAAAATAAAAATTAACCCACTAAACTTTCATCTGAAGAGATATTTTGTTGAAAAATTTTCTATGGATTTAGCTGAAACATACCAGCTGTTGCTGTTTTTAATTTGAAACTATACTCTGCTCTAACCTTCACTGCATTTGAACTGAGGTATAACATTTGAACTGCTGTCAACGTCATACAGAAAGCCTGTTGTTAAATCCCACAATGTGAGCTTGGTGACCCTTCCTTGTAAAATTTCATTTCACCTCTCTGCTCCTCCAAAATCACCAGAATTTTTCATTTCCTTTCAGATGCAGACTGTGAACAAAAAGATCATTCTCAAAGTCTCTCCACATGAAAAAAACCAACATGTTAGCTCCTGAGTCTTTTGTAATCTAGTAGGTTAAGGATTTATAGTGAGTTTCCCTCTGGAGGGTTCCTAAATATTAATTTATTTTCTTCTTCAACATTCATTTCTTTGATTGATATCCATCAATTCACAGTTTTATTTTCACTGGGAGCTATAACTTCCATGCTGTCGCTGTTGTATATTATGCTTTCTCCAGTGCCTTCCCACTACCAGCTCCAAAGACAACCACACAAGAGTGGAGACTATTTAAAGCCTTCTAAGCTACTTTTGCAAAAGAAGGAAAAAAAAAAAAAATCAAGCTGTGATGTTGCATTTCAGTATGACACAGAAAGACCTAGAGATAGTCCCAGCACAGTGATCTGCACTCCTAGCCGGAAAATTTTCTCTGTTCTGTTCTTTTTCCCTTTTTTTCCAGACAGAGGTGATACTGTCTGGCAGCGGAAATCTACAGAAGCCAAGTCTGTGGTTGTTTGTTTTTTTTCTTTCCCCTGCACAGCTGAGATATTCTGGAACCTATATAGCCACATTATTCAAATGGACCACTGAAAGAAACCCAATAGCCAGATCAGAAATGAGCATATTTTTGGATCCTTGATTTGCAGGAAAAATTAATACAGATGATAATAGGCAGTTTCTGAGCATTGCCATATGCTCCACATTGAGGAAAAAGCTTTCATTCACAAATACAAATAATAAATATGATTAGCTCTTGCTGAATCTTCCAGCAATTCATAATGTTTATCTAGTGCTCAGTCTAGGATACTACCTGCTACTCCCAAAGAAACGTTACTACAAAGCATCATTTACTATGTAAGATGGAGAAAATGCACATAATTTTTACCAAAGACATAAAATACATCCTACACTGATACCAGGATTAAGGGGTGCTAATTAAAATCCAGTAGAATAAAGAATGTACCCAGGTATTATAGAGTTTAAGAAGGAATTACTTCCCTCATGTTCTCATTTTTGAATCAAAGTGTTTGGCTTGCTGCTGCTCTGGAACTTATGACTTCAGTGTTCAGCCAACAAGGTTTATTGTCCCTGAAAACAAGAAATTGAAAATAGTCTGCTACTGATCCCATTAAAAACACATGGACAGTCTCAAGTACTTTTTCATAAGAACACCAAGCCTAATATATTCTGCGCTAGAGATATCATGGGTGGACAATGGGATTTAAGAATGCAGGGTTAATTGGGTTTGGGAAGCCATCTGTGGGTTTTTCTCCTGTCTGAGTGTAGGTGTAGAATAAGATGACAAGAGAAGAGTTAATAAGAGGAGAAGTGATACTGCATGTTCATATGTGGAAAGCCCTTCTGTGTTGTTTCTGGGGAAACAGCTCTGGTAAAGTCCTTAAGTACTGACTATGTACCACTATAAAAATGGTATATAACTCCTAAACTGGGTGAAAAGACAATAAGAGTCGTTGTCTTCCCAAGGCAAAAACTGTTGAGAATATTTCCAAGTTACAGTTTCTATTTGTTTGGGTTATGTATTGATATTTTTTGATATAGGCAAAAAGAGCAGATGACTGTTAAAGATCAGGGGCCTTCTAAAGAACAAAATGTATCTGGAAGGTTGTGCTTTCATTATCTAATGAAGTAGAAGGTGCAGGATTTCTTGGATACTAAGGTTTATTTCTTGGAAATTAAGGCCAGCATTGCATCAGTCTGAAATTGAAAATTGCATTTGC
Source organism: Rhinoptilus africanus (assembly GCA_013400135.1). Classification (NCBI taxonomy): domain Eukaryota; kingdom Metazoa; phylum Chordata; class Aves; order Charadriiformes; family Glareolidae; genus Rhinoptilus; species Rhinoptilus africanus. The sequence continues at coordinate 97,003 of VXBO01002526.1, read as the reverse complement.
CTGTCAAATAGGCAAGGCAAAAGATCAATGCAAAAGTCTAGATTTCTATTCGATTATATCTCACCCCTGGTGAGTATTTCAACATCGTGCACAGTGCCAGTCAAAACCGAAGGAAGACAAACACCAAAACCAAGAATTAAACTCTGAAAAACAGACATGACCCATCCCATAGCATTTCCATCATGGGAATAATAATAAGCCATCAGACCTTAATTAGCCTTTGAAGCAATCAGGACTGAGTGCATACCTTCTTTTCACCCTTCATTTTTTATAAGAACCTATGTATCATTCAAAGGCAAGTTCAATGCAAGGGTATCTGGGTTTTTTAGATATATATACCAGCTAAAGGTTTTGGACAGCTGTCTGCAGGTTGCATATGTGGTATTGTTGTTTAGTGTTCAGCAAGTCCCAGAAAGAATTGTGACATAAAGAAGGGGTATAATGTACCTGACAAGGGTCAATGTTACAAATAATAAGTCTTGCCAATAACTGAGATAATAGTGCTTTGTAGCTTAACAAGTCCTTTCCTGTTGGTTTTCATCCCTAGGCTTTCCACAGGAGATAAATCCATGGGGTTACTTCAGCTTTTGTAAAGTGAGGAAGACAACCTATAATTAAGCATGCCTCCTCGGTCACAGCATCACAAAGTCTATTTGCAATGCAGAGGGAAATGGGAGGAAAATATTGCCATCAAAGAAAAGTAACTTTATCTACAGTTCCAATCAAGTAGTTAAGGCCTCATATATGCTTTTTACAGGAAAAGGACATTTTATGGCCTTTCCTACCAAATTATGGGGACATAAGATTCTGTGCCTCTAATACTGATGTATACAATATGACCCAGAGCATTTCAGATAAAGATCAAGTCCTGGGTCCTTTGCAAATTGACATCCTGCAGCTCAAGACCTTGACAATATGACCTGAAAGCTAATTTGTAACTGGAAAATAAAATCACGTTCCTCTGGGAAGCATGCAAGGATGGAACATGCCGAGTAGTTTGGAGAACACTTGGACAGCAAAAGGTAATATATTGAAGTACCACTGTAGGTACAACAAGGGCAGATGTTTCAACCTTTACTAGCAGTCTTTGCTTCATTCTTGGTTCTCCTCTTGAGTCAAATAACTGAGAAAGGCATTCCAGTTTATGGCAAGATTTTAGTTGTAGTGGTCACATATTCATTTTTGCCTTTAAGTAAGTGATTTGATATATTTTCTTCTCTGGGACCTATTTCATAACTGACAATCTCCATTGAACAACATTTCCTTTTCCTCTGAAATATAACCCTGCCCTCTTTGGAGCTAGGAGACCCTGCAATAGTATTTGTGTTGATTCTGTACTTTGATGGATGCTCCTGTGACAGCCAGTCTCGTAGGCGGGATACACATAATGTTTAGACGATGCCTAGCAGTTGCTATGGTGACCTCAGTCCACTGCTAGTTTCACAGCTTTTGATAAGAAATAGGAAGAAAAAAAGAAAGTCATAATCTCCCTTACATGTTATTGATCATATCTGTGTATCAGTCCTGCTTCAGCCAGCCCTATATACTATAGCCTTTATGTTCCTCATTGGAATTTTCCCATGATCTCCAGGCCAGATTCACTGAGTCTTCTGGTCTCTACGTCACGAAACCATGTGCCCTGGAATTAGTATGGGATACAGGAAGCAAGGACTTGTATATTGGTTCCATAGCTGCCTTTACTGCAATGTTTTGCACAAACTACTGGGTAACACACAAGTTGCAGAAGCTAGTTCATCTCATCCTATGGTAGATGTATAAAAAAATCACCCTCTGGAAGTGCCAGTCTCTTTGCCCTTTATGAGAGGAGACTTAAAAAACAGATGATTTTATCTTCAGGTGGGTAAAATGGATGGGATGAATTTGCCCCACAGGATCAGTTCCTCAGATGTCCTTAGGTACCAATTCTTACCCAAACATCCAGATGTAAACCAGGCTTACTAATCTTACCCTCTTCCTCTGCCTCAGTTTTCTGGTTTTCTGAATACAGTGAATAACACCAGTTAATTTTTTACTGTATTTATATGAGCACCATGCTCACAAATCCCTTTGACTGGGCAAATGGTGATAGCACAGTAAATACCAAGTGACTAATGACTTTCAATCTGTAGTTTAAAGTATTGTCTATAGGGCATGAAGCTGGAGAGACCAAAATCCCTGGAAAGAGTGAAGGGAAATACTTAGTATAGGGGAAGGTGCAGGAACCTGTAGGGCCACGTACTCTGTAACTTGGCCTGGCTGCCACATTCTACAGATTCTTCTGAGATTTTAAAGACCTAGCAGCAGATTCTGGATCACTTCCCCCTCCCAAAAAAAAAGCGAAGGAGCCAGGATGGTTGGACAGTGTGCATGTGGGATCGTGTGTGCCAAGGTGCAGGAGAGGGCAGAGGGCATTATGGAATCATAGAATTGCCTAGTTTGGAAGGGACTTTTCAGACCACCTAGTCCAACCATCATCCTAGAAGCCAGCAGACAGGGTTTGCGAGGGGTAGCTGTGTGGGGAGCTCAGAAAGCCCCTGAAAAGCTGCTAAGTAGACTGCTATTCCCGACTGCGGCTTTGCCAGCCGGCTGAACAGATTGCTGGTGCCTGCGAGCAGCATGCAGCGATGGGGAGGGGAGCGAAAAGGCGCAGTGGGGTGGATGCTGCTGAGTTGGGCGTGAGAGCTCACTGATTTATTTTGTATTTAGAAATTAAATGTTAGGCTTCTAATCAATGCTACATAAACCAGGAAACAATTGGATTCCTGCTTAAACCATCTCATTATTCACATAGCTGGACAGCATGGTAACAAGCGATTGTAGGAAGTGTTTTCCATAACCTCTCTCTGCCCCTGTCTCTGCATTTTCTGAAGGGAAAGAATCAACACGCGATAAAACCAGTAAGAGCTTTGCACATGGATATTTATGCTGTTGAAATCCAACTTTTTGGAGGATGACTTTTGTGAACCAGTCCTCCAACACACAATACTGAGATGGGAAAACAGGAATAAGGGAAAAGTGTGGGCAAGCTGTTAAAGGACAGACTTGTTTTGGAAGCATTTCATTTCCCCTCCTGCCACTAATAAGGGACTAATGCCGGAACAAAAGGGTTAAATGCAAGTTGTGCTCAGATAAACAAATCTATGGGAGATAAAGCAGTTGCCATGCCAGCTGACACCGCAAGCAGCCAGAACACATTTGGCACGTAGGACAGAATCTAACAGGCTGCACTGAGCTCGAGGCTCATCGTACCCAGGTTGTTTCTTAGCTTTAGTGTTCCCAATCCTGTTCACTTTAAATCAGAAGCAACAATTGTTTGCATCAAATTTCCCAACCCTTGGAGGATAGTGAGGAGTTAGTTAAGTTTTCTGGGACTCAGCACATGATAACTAAGGAAGAAAGTCTGATAAATGTGCAAATACGAGGCATGAAATATCTGTATCTCTGCCACTAACTCCATGGGTAGCCATTGGCAAGTCCTTTAGTTATTTTTTTTTTCTTCTCTTTCACTTCTTCATGTAGAAATTAGAAACAAGCAATATATTCTATGTTTGGTTTCTCTATTTGGTCTTTCGAACTGACAATTCGGCATTCTGATGGGTCTTCTCTAGGGTCTCTAAGAAAATAACATCTAATTAATGATGACGGTTAAAGTACTAACAGTAGATTTGCTTTACTTCCCAAAGAAGAGTGACACTTACCTACTCAGTCTGGTCAAATAGTGAGTAACACTGTCAATATACTGGGTAACCCATCTTTTGTCAAAGATAACATTAGCTTCCCCTGGAGTTTATCGGCTAATGTAAGCAATTGTTCATTTTTAAAACAGTGTTTAATAGCTGCTGTTGTGTCCAGCTCTCTGTAATTTGGGCTGTGCCGGTATTTAACTACATGAGGAGCACAGATGTCAATGTAAGCCATGAATGCAATCCTTGAATTAAAATCCTGAAAAACATGTTTCCAGTCAAAACGCAGATGAAAAGCATATTTTATTTATTCTACGTTTCTGGGAAAGTAGTGTATTTTGTCTAGCCTGTTGGGTAATGATCTTGATGGGCTTTCTCTGCTTCATCAGTGAAGTCTAATGCAACAGTTTCTTGTTGTTTATGTCCTAAGAGTAAAGTAATGAGAGAACTCGTGTGAAAGCCCACGTGGCAGAGTGCCCTAAAATTTTGCCCATTATATCACTGATACTAGAGAAAATTTGCTGAAGTCTCTGTAGAGTCATAAAGGCATTCAGGTGGAAAAAAAAAACCAATACAGTTTCAGGGTGATAATCTAAAAAATGAGAAGGGCTTCCATATGTCTGGACTTCCTACAATCCCAGCTCAAACACAAGCTCAGATCTCATCCCTATATATGTAGACATGTTAAAGGTTAAGCACAGAAATAATCCAAACAACCACCATCGCTCTCTCATACATGTGAGCAAACATAGCCATTGGCACAGTTATTTATCATGTAAATACCCATATTCTGGAGCAGGATACATAAACATATGGTGTCAGAGAGAAGGGCAGCAGCAGCATGCAGGAATTTAAAGCCAGATGGTGGCTGTATGTTCCCTCATTGCGTGCTTATATATATATATGCATACACACACAAATATACTTGTGTATGTGTGTGTTATCCCAACACTCATTAGACGAATTTTGGCATTTAGTTCTAATTCAGGGCATAATGTTCAGTGTAAATCTAATTGACTTTCCAATAACTTAACTTATTAGTGAAAATTACGTTGATGGATCAAGTCTAAAAGCCTGTATAGTAAAAGGTTGTAATGAAACTTTCTTCAGTACATTAGCAAGGACTCAGGTGTCCAAAAATATGTTAATAAAAGGCAAGTTTGCTCCTACAGCAATCAGAAAATTAATGTTGTCTAAAACGTGAATCCTTTCATAATGTCCAAACACAAAATTCAATAATAATTTGGGTATATATAAAAAAAATAAATGTAAAAAGCCTCTTCATTTCAACAACCTACATTACTATGATGTTTTAACTACTATTACAGATCTCACGAAATTCAAAATGAACTAAAATCTAATATTTTAATATCAGTGTGACTAACTACCACCCATATTTGAAGTGAAATAAAGTTAATTTTTATTTCCTCCTTTTTAGATTAAAGGAAAAAAATAGCTAAATATTAAACATTTAAATTTCAAAAAAGATATTTTCTGATCCATCAGCGTAATATGCCAGGATCCCAGGAACCTCAAGCTTCAGTCAACTTAATATTGGCCTGATCTTCCTCCAACAAAAATTCTGGAGAGTTTTTAATATCACATTTCAGAATTTAAGCCACACTGTACAACCTGTTAAAGAAAACTGGATTTTCAGGAGTCAAAAAGATTTTTGTATTTTTTTTGCAGCTTCTTCTTACCCTGCTTCTGTGGGTGAGTGAGGTGCCTTCATGTAAGGAATCAATTCCAGTACAAGCTACTGATCTGAGTGTCAGCAGGCTATGAAAAACACTATGAAAGACTGATAAAGGAACAGTGGTTTGCTCTTTGATCCTTTGCCTAATAAAACCATGGGTAAAAATTCCCACAAGGTATCCTAAATGTCGTATTCTGAACTCAGATTTTATCAACACAGACGTCTATATCTGAGCTATATCACTTTTAATAAACCTGGGTTTTGGTAGGCTTAGGAGAGAAACTTATTATCCTGCCGAGGCATCCCTGTTATTCTGCCAAGAATCCGGAGCACAGCCATAGCTCTTCTGCAGCATCTGGTAGTTCAGTCTGATGCGACAGGTTGAATGATCTTCACTGGAAAATGTTTGCTTGGAACATTGGTGACTTCTCTTCAGAATTAATTCACCTACCCCATATTTGCAAACATCTAAGACTTCTCATTTGTGAAATTTCGAACGCAGCTGGAGTTGGGCAGAGAAGCTATGAGGCCAAGGGTGTTCTCATCATGGTTTTCAAGATTAACACAGAGTAACTGGTAGTGCTGGAATGTGTAAGTTTGATGCTGAATAGATCCGTTCAAAGACACAGTACAGCTTACCTGATGTTTCAGCTTAGTTTTTTAAACTCCCACCATCATCTTCATACTAAATTCCCTCTTTTTTATCTTAAAAGATCAAAAGGCACATCTGATTTATTTTAGAGGAGAGAAAGAAATCAATGAATTTTAAATTATTCTATGACAAAGAACTTGAAAATATGTGAAATATAAAATGCATTTTATGCTGTGCTGAAAAGACTCTCTCGACTATTTTTTTTTTCCTTCGTTGTTGTCTTTCTGCTTTCCCATAGGATCAAAATCAATCTTTGTTTGTATTTTACTTTTAATCAAAAACCTCTCATACCTCAAATCAGTGAACGGCTTTTCCAATCCCTAGTTAATACTTGGCCATATGTTCAGGGTTAAAGAAGAACAACCTGTAGCCCTGTGGTTACCCCAGGGAATGCAGAACTAAGGTAATCTAAACATTTAACCTGCCATAGCGGTCAATGAAACCTTGGAAACATTTTTTTCCCTGGTCAGTGGGCCACTGGCAGAGCTATTTGTGGACAGCTTTGTCAGGCTTCTCGATGTCTCTCTCTGCATGATGCAGCAGCACCACTCTGTGGCTTAGGGCAGCTTGTCTTTATGCATTCCCCAACACCGAACTTGAGCTAAAATCCACTGAGGATTCAGGAAAAGTCTGCCTTCGGGGCAATTCGGGTTAACTACTTAGTAGGGTGGATGGGAGACTGATTTGAGATAATCCGAACATTTTCTTTTGGAAGGACAAAAGGAAGGAAAAGGAAACTTTTTAATGTAAACCTGCATTTTTATGATTTCTCATTGTAACATTCGTATTTTTAGGATACAAATCAGCATGGATTTCAGCAGAATATTTTGGAAATATGTGGGTCTTTCTTATTTCAGATCCTCTCCTTCCCTCCAAAAAGAAGGAAAAAAGGAAAAAAACAACCCACAAATAAGGCCCCTCATCTCTTTTTCTTATGCTTCTTAGAGTTTGATAAAATCCCACAATAACCAGAGATTTAACAATATAATGCAATCCACTATTTTCTGAAAACCATTTTTCAGCCATAAAAATACAATCTCATCTTGAAAAAAAGGATTTAAACAAAATATTCTTGCAGTTCTTCTCTGGGCAGTGATACATCCACTCCTCTTGTGGGAAGCAAACTATTATCAAGATCAAATTAATTGTCTTTATTCTTCTAATTTCAGGTTGGGAAGTAGATAACTTGGGGCAAACCCATGCAGGTAAGAGCCAGTTGTGCTGACTATCTCCTATGTACCTCTGTTGTCAAAAACTGCATGTAGAGCATATGATAATATCAGATTATTGGAAAGTTGTGTATCAACCATTTTGATAATTAACATGCATAGTTCATTGTAACATGGTGATAAAAAGTGAAAGTAAAAATCTTCTAAGTTTCTAGAAATGTATGTGATCTAACTGAAACCCACAAAATTAAACTATCTTACTTAAAACCAATTAATTATTGCCTTTTGTCACTGATGAATGGAAATAATTTTTTATTAATTCTGTGAAAACAGACCATAGTTCAATATCTATGATTTATAAACATAATTTTCTAAAGATATAATATTTGACTTTAGTATTTTTTGATAAAATTGGCCCTAGTTTGGTTGTATGTGTTTTTAGCTATGCGTTTGTTTCTTGCAGTAGCAATTTTTTTTAATTTCATAAGTTCAGCTTTGATTTAAACTCACAAGTAAAACCGTGTTTACTTCCTGAAAAGACAAAATCAAGTATTTATTGCCTTCGGGCCTGAGCCAAACAAATAAAAACCAATTGGATCTTATTCACTGATTTCCGCAGAGACCAGTTTGGGTCCTAATAGAAAACACAATCTAAACAATTTCATACCAAATTTCCACTTTTATAGGTGATTATGACCTGCTGGAAAGCACAGCCCAGTCTCCCCTAGGTAAGAAACAGAACCATGGAATGTTTCTCTTTTTATTTTAGCTCTGTTAAAAAGTAAGCTCCAAGCTTTTTCTCCTGCCATTTAGGTATTATTTTCAAATGGGTTCTAATGATGGAGACACATTTTCTGGTGCATTACTTTTAACAGTATTATGAAAATTTATTCCTCCATTATTGAGCCTTGCAATCTAGCAAGTATGTTGTTGTAAATTATATCTACCTGCTTAACAGTAATTACTGAATGGTGTTAAGGAAAGTCAACACTGTGATTAAGTGGTTATTTTCCATAGGAAACTCGGGATGAATGTGCAAGAGTAATTTACCAATATTTGCCAAGTAATGCAATGTTCTTAAATGAATGCTGTGATTAAATAGATATATTCTGCTGCATGGATGGCAAACACGTTCTCTAAAAATAAGGTCACTGCTGGTGTTATGAGCTGTTTGACTAAATTGCTCTTAGAATGTGAAGAAGCACAACCTTAATAAAAAAAGAAAACCTTGGAAATTTCCATCAATTTTAGTCAAGGTACAGCTCAAACTCCCAAAACTGTAATAGTTCAATAAATGGAAACTCTTCTATTGTGCTGGAGAGAAGTAAGTGCAGCCAGCAGCCCAGCTTGATTTTTTCAACCAGGTCACTGAGCTCTAGCAAGAGGAATGGTGCTTAAAAAGAGCACCACAGGGGCCTTCCCACCTTAGGCAGCCTCATAACAAAATGAGTGTCAAGAGACACTTTCCTCTTCTAGCCCCAACTCTTGTTTCCCAATACAGTTTTAAGTCTTTTGGCTGTGTCAGTGAAAGCCATTTATCAGCTAGTCCTTATATGAGATTAGCCAAACAATTAGAGTAAAAAGAGAGAAAAAGAGAATGAGGTTTCCTCCGAGCTAGTTTTGAGCCTTCTTGCAAACACTTGTTTTAAAGTAAGGTTATAGTCTGGCACTGGAACAAACAGTAGGCAGAAAAATGTGAGAAGCTCTAAAACAGGTTTGAAATTGTCAGCTGAAGACACATTTGGCATCTGGAGATGTAAATGAACATGCTGCTATGAAGACAGAGACAGAGAAGATTTTCTCACTCCATCTTTCCTTTGTTTTCTTACAAACCCTTCTCACAAAGTCACTCTCAAACGAAAGCCTAAGCTTGAACACAAATGAGTTGGATACATGCTATAGCACTGCAGGAGAATAATCCATCTGCCTCATCATAGACATGTACTGTTTTATGTATCCTACAATATCCTACCTGCCTATCCAAAAAATCATGTTAGCCTTGTGTTTTCTTGCCAATCCGGTACAGATGCCTCAGATATAGATTGTCTTAAATAGTGCCTACCTATATCTAAAGACTGGAGTTAACCTTTAACCATCTGAAGTGTAGATGTCTACATCAAAGCTGTATTCCCTAAATGCCTTTCAGAGTCTACGGAGAGAAAAGAACATTTATCTGACCACTGGTTTAGGTATTCACTTGGGAATGAGATCTTTGGTGGCCTGGAAGCACTGACTATACTGGTTAAATCTCTTTTGCTTTCTGGTGACCAGCTGTAGTAGTAGACATCCATAGGCATCAAGCGTAGAACTAGGTCATTAAAGATGTCATTAAACTTTTACGGTGCCAATGAAGTCTTCTATGGATACCAGATAAAAAGTACTCCCAGTGACACTGTGGGGTTTTCTTTGGTCATGTACCAAGGGGAGGGAGGGTATGTCCTGCGGTTTGTTTCAGCAATGTCATATTCTCAACTGTACTTGACATAGGGGACATCAGCAGAAATTGCACTGAAGATGGCTGGTCTGAACCTTTTCCTCACTATTATGATGCCTGTGGCTTTGATGAAAATGAAACTGAGTCCGATAACCAGGTGGGAATTGATCTCATAATTAAAAACAAATGAAGGGGGCGAGCAGCAGGCCGCTTTTGTCCAGCCTCTGGTCATGATCTGATTTGATACTGATTGGAATGAAACAGTTGGATATTTATGGGCATAAAAATGTGAGAAGTAAGATTTAGAGTCATAGAATCATAGAATAGTCTGGGTTGTAAAAGACCTTATAGGTCATCTAGTTCCAACCCTCCTGCCACGGACAGGAACATCTCCCACTAGATCAGGTTACTCAAAGCCCCATCCAGCCTGGTTTTGAACACTTCCATGGAGGGAGTATCCACAACTTCTCTGGGCAACCTATTCCAGTGCCTCACCACCCTCACACTAAAGAATTTCTTCCTAATATCTAATCTAAATCTACCCTCTTTCAGTTTAAAACCATTACCTCTCGTCCTGTTACTCCACTCCCTGATAAAGAGTCCCTCCCCATCTCTCCTGTTTAAATCCTTCCTAGCCCTATACTATTTCCACAGTATGATCATTCATGGTTGATACAACCTGTAACTTTTAGAATCCCTCAGTTCTTCCTCTATTGACTAAAGCATCTCTTAAGCCAAATACTTTTTTCTTCTACAGATACTTGCACAGTGGTCAAAGAAATATAGACAGCCTTTAGTAGCTCACTGACAAATAAGCTTCACAGTATGCAGAACCAAGGGTGCACCAGACATAGAACAATGCCCTACCGTATAGTGAGATCTCAGGGGAACCAAGAGAGGAAAACCACCAGGCCATTCACAAAACAAATCCTTCCTGTGGTTGACAGGAAAGATTGACAGGGTAAAGAAGATGGGACCATTGATGAACCTTTTAACTGTGTGTTGTTTGTCTCCCAAGGATTACTACTATCTCTCTGTGAAGGCTCTGTACACGGTTGGATACAGCACTTCCCTTGTTTCCCTCACCACCGCCATGGTTATCCTGTGTCGTTTCAGGTGAGTCAGGACGTGAGCAGTGAGCTGTTCTGTCACTGGAGGAAAGTGGCTGGAGCTCATTGGCCCAAAACAATGTTTAAGTTTTTTATCTTGCCACACATAGAATAAGAGAGAGACAGCCCTTTAATAGAGTTGTTCCCACAGCTTCAACACACTCCAGTAGTCACATTTCAGGAGACTGAAGCTGCATTGTACAGGATATATTTTATGCCACCCTGCATGCTTTAACAGGAAAATCCCCAAATCCTCCTGTTATTCAGGTTTATGGTCAGTATTATCCACACTCTTGACTTTCAGACTTTGCTATTCTTACTGCCAAGGTGCTAGGAGCTCTGGCCATGTGTGCAGATAGGCTTAGTGTGCTATTTCCATAAAAGAAAAGTCTTTTCTTTTTTTTTCTTTTTCCTCTTTTTCTCTCCCTTGCTCTTTCCTCTCTAGGAAGCTTCACTGCACTCGAAATTTTATCCACATGAATCTCTTTGTTTCATTCATCCTACGTGCAATATCTGTATTCATTAAAGATGGGGTTCTTTATGCTGAACAGGATGGTAACCACTGTTTTATCTCAACGGTAAGTGAAACCAAAGCCAAAGTCTTTTCCTTTATTTTATTCAGCATGAGATAACAAAAAATAATGAGGCAGACAGTAGTCGGTCAGGTATTATAGACTGAAAAGCTATTGGGAGAGAAGACAATTGGTGGTAAACTTACCTCCAGCAAAACTGTGGATGGTATTGTCTCATGATGTCATCAGTGTCCAGCAGTCTGTCCTTTAGGACTAACCTACAAGTTCCAGTTTCTGACTCTACTCAGGCTGCTTCTCCCTTTCACAGGTCTGCATGGCGATAGGTAGGATGAGAGCAGACACAAGCAATTTCCTGATGGTCTGGTTTTTCTCCAAACCCGTATTTGCTCTGGATGTCAGACAGTGTCATGTGTAAAGAGAGTGACCATTCAGACATAAAAAATACCCCTGGCCAGTCACACTCTCAAAAAATCTTTAGTATTAGCCATGCGTTTGTCTCTGAAGTGTGTGGTTTCATGGAAAGCAGTCTCTTACAGAGATTCATTTAGCTGTATATTACATATAAATCCTGATTCCTTTTGCATTTAAGGTTAATATTTGATTTGATAAATGAGCTCAAGGGGTGTAGTTATGATAGAATTACAGTGAGTTCCCAAATTAATATCTCCTTTATCCATTCAATTAGGAGCTATATTCCTTATGGGTCCCTTTCACAAGGAAAGTGTAGCTGTGTAGTTTATTAGTCAGCCTTTTCTTTGTCATTGAAACTAGGTTTTGCTTTTAATTCTTCTCCATTATAAAGCTCAAGCCATGTTGGGTCTTAGCTTGTTCACTCCACTCTTCTAATAGTGGCCTCTTTGTTTTTAAACACCTGAAGCATAAAACGTGTTAAAATCATCAATCTAATGACCAGATGTTCAGCCGTGGTAGAGCTTCCATTAAGAAAGTCAAAATGTTGTAATTTAAACATACTGGTTGTAGGTTTGCCCCAGAGAATTGGAGTGCAAGTAGGAACCAGTCAGTATTATTAGTGTCCCATTGCCCCAGGCAAGATGTTCCAGTTTATACACTGATTTGTTAAAAAGTTCTGCTTCTGTAGGACTAATGTTGTCTCACTGGGATGCAACACTGGAAAGACAAGTGTATCCTACCATCAAAGAGTCAAGATAGAGCTTGGTTTCCACCTAAGACTTTTATCATAGAATCTTAGAATCAGTTGGAAAGGACCATTAAGATCATGGAGTCCAACCGTTAGCCTGACACTTCCAAGTCCACGTTCTATGTTCCTAAGCATCACATCTTCACATCCTTTAAATACTTCCAGGGATGATGACTCAACTGCTTCCCTGGGCAGCCTGTTCCAATGCCTGACAACTCTTTTGGTGAAGAAATTTTTCTTAATATCCAATTAATTTTAATATCAATCTAAACCTCCCCTGGTTCAATTCAATTATCTTATCATCTGTTACTTAGGAGAAGAGACTGACTCCCATCTGGCTACACTCTCCATTCAGGGCGAGAGCAAGAAGGTCTCCCTTTAGTCTCCTTTTCTCCAGGCTGAACAACCCCAGTTCCTTGGGTTTTTTTCTTTTTTTTTCTTTTATCCACCAGTTTCCCTCCCAGTAAACTAATGAAAGCTTCTTTCATTTTTTACAGTAAAACACTCTGCTTTCTTTAAAATTACACTTGCTTTCATTTTTTGTCCCTGAGTGACAGCACCTGCAAATGGCAAGGAAGTACAATTCTCAACTGCACACAGGAGGGTGCATCCTTTCTGATCCCGCCCTCAGGGCTTTACACAATCGTCCTGCCATTTCACATACTTCCTTAGATTTCTCAATGCACAACTGGATTCTTTTCTTCTCTGCACTTAATCCTTGGAAGGGGGCTTAAATATAGCAATTAGGGTCCATTGATGATGTGAACTCCTACTAATGTGAGACGTTCTCAAGCTGTCTGAAGACGCTGGTCGACCACCTCCCACTGGTAAAATTGGCTACCTGCCCTTTCAAGCTTCGCTCTCTAAGTGGCACCTCACATTCTTCTCATGCTTTTAAAACTTTACTATTAGAATTGTATAATACCAGTCCCAGCTGTATTTCTTTCCAATAAAAGATTTGGAGAGGTTGAAAGTATTTTCTCTATCTGTTGAATGGAAACAACATGGAAATAACTTTGTTTTTCTCGATTCTCTGCAGGTGGAATGCAAAGCAGTGATGGTGTTTTTTCACTACTGTGTCATGTCCAACTACTTTTGGCTTTTCATTGAGGGATTGTACCTTTTCACTTTATTGGTAGAAACCTTTTTCCCAGAGAGGAGATATTTCTACTGGTACACTATTATTGGCTGGGGTATGTGACATTCCTTGTCTAAAATGTGTCTCAATGTGCAAGACAATTCTATGAAACATCTAATATTTCCACATACAGTTTCAAAGTATAATTTTAGTCTCTGTATGGAAGTACCACTGCAGACTGAAACTGTGTTGTGCTTTTTTATCTGAATAGACTTGAACAGAAATCTGGAGGACACCATATCTCTTGCAGAGATGTAGTCCACAACCAAGAATTACGTTCTACAAGATATGATTTTAATGACAAGTTCTTCAGCATAATCAAATCTGCAATGTTAAGTCTAGTCCATTTTCTAAGGCTTTATTTCTGTCTTTCTTCCAGATAATAGCTAAATTGAAAAATTATCCAAAGACTATTCACATATACTCATCCTACCTGGATGGGAAATGGAAGCTTGCAATGGGAAGAAACATGATTTGTTTCAGAAAGGCCAGTTGTACGATGATAACCAGTGTAATTAATTTTTGCTGTGGCCTTCTGGAGATAAATTCATTCCCGCAACATGTTAATTCAAACATTTCTTTGCTGGTGTTTTTGTGCAGAAGTCAGATGGCGAATGCAGAAGAAAACATTCATTTTAAATATACTCTAAGAAGGTTAAGCTTAATTTTTTTAATTATACAAATGCAGTCCTGAAATAACCTGGAAATAATCTGGAAATAATTCTATATATTTATGTGTAAAGTCTACATACAAACCACATACCTTAAACTATTCTTCTCTGAAAAAAATATCCTCATGTAGTGTGAACCTTCAAGTAATCCATAGCTGGTTTTTTTTTTCCCCTCCTGAGGCAGCCGTATATACACAAAAATTCTGATCTCCTGGGAAAGACTTAATGCAATAGAAGCAAAGGTATAGAGAACAAAGAACAAGTGATCAGAAATAACCTATGGCATATAAAGGCTATTGGTAATAGATGGCTATTAGAAAAGGAACTGTTGGAAAAAGATATTGAAAATTCCCCCTGTACTATCCACAGATGTATAATCACATTATAGCTGAGATATAAGTCTGTTTTCAAAGAAAACTTGAGGGTTATGTACATGAAAATCTGACAACTATAATAGATGACAATGTGTAAATCTTTGCAACCTGAACATAAATGAGAAGTTGGGTTCCTTTAATTAAGTTTGCACAAATCTCACATCTCTGTGTTTGTTTGAATGTGAGAATATTGCAAGACAGCATATTAACTGAATATTTTTTTAAAAAAAATATATTGTTCTCTGTAATGAAAGAACGACCCAGATGGACTCACTCTATAATGCAACCTCAAAATATTTGGTTTTTAGTTGAACACTATAAATGAGATATAGCTATTCAGGTTATAGATATCACTTCATATTCAAAGCAGAATCAGTAATATCCATTAATAACACTAGGAGAATGCCCATATGTGGAAATTATTTTTTATTATTATTTTTTTAAATACAATATTTTCTCGGTTTGTGCGTATTTCAACTCTAATAGCAGTTCCCCTGACCTGGTAGGAACAACTGGCACTTCGCAAGAAGAGAAGCTCTTCCAGGCTGAACACAAGTCATGCAGAGCAAAAGCAGCCCCTCATCTCAGAGCTGATGGGGAGGGAGTTGCACTGAAGCAGCAATATGCAAGAGCTCAGCATTTTGCAACATCTGGATGTTTATCCGTTTCTTATAATGTGATGAGTGCATCAGTGTCCTCATTTGATTAATGAGAACTACAAATGGCTGTGTTGATCCAAACAATTTTTTCCTCTTAAATATGCAGTATGCTGGTAAATTCTCCAGGTAGACTGCTGTCTTCCTGAGGTCTCTCCTAATGCCTACTCCTTACTCAGGGCAGAAACACAGTCAGCAAGAATAGCTCTTCTCAGCCTTTGAAGCTTGTCTGTTTTCTGATGTTACTCAGAAGCTGAAAAGAAGGTAATGAAGATATACGTATCTTTTGATGTAAAGAAAAATAATATGCTTATATGCATATTCATGTAGTAGATGGTTCAAAATTCCAAGATTATCTTAAACATACTTTTTAAACTATATTTTTAGGACACATTTAGAATAATTCTGCCTTCCTGCCCATGTTTCAGACTTGGGATACTATTAATACCATCAAAATTGATATAGTGCAAATTAGATAACACCTCAGACCCATGATTGATATTTAAATATTATTTTTCTTATTGTGAATCTTTTAAATTCACAAAGATCTTAATGTTTTCTAAGTATTCTCAAGTGAGAAAAGCAGACTTCAATTTAAATTAAATATGCATCTTTTCTTCTCCCCAAAGCCTGCCATTTTATTTCTTTTTATAATTTTCCTTTCAAATATTTCTGTGTGTGCTTTTTTAAAGGAGGGGGGATTAATTAGTCATCTAGGTCTAACAGGGATATTTTTATTTCTGACAGTAGGAATATGAAATTTGACAGAGACTCACTTAAGTGAATTCAGTCAAATGACTAATTAATGTGACATCAACACAGCTTTGCAAAATGTATGAAACATAATAGTTCCTGTCAACTTATGACAGTCTCATTCTCTGTTGCAAGCTGGGGTTATCAAAGTCCTTGTTTTGTTTGCCTTTTAGCACTATATCTTTCCAGTGATGCCTGAATAGATGTAGGCAGTTTCCTAGTCAAAGATTTTATTTGCCATGAAATGTAATGGAACTTACCCAGAGTTTTCTTGCAAGAATTTTATTGTATAAAAAAGTTTCCACTGAAAAGTCACACTTTTAGTGTTTTCAGAAAGGAAAGTGAATCCAGGTTTCTCAGTGGATTCTTACTGTTTTGATTTACTTTGTATTTTAGATGTATTTTTTAAAGGGTAAAAAATGCCTGAAACAGAAATTAAATTCTTTCTCCCCATATTCTCTTTTGGGGGTTGGGGGTATTTTTTTTCATGAAAAAAAGTGAAACATTCCTGTGAGTACTGGAAAACTGTCCTCTGCTTATTTCTTTTGCTTAAAAAAGTAAGGAAAATCATCTATTTAGACAGCAACAGAGGAAATGCAATACATGCAAATCATTTACAACAAAACCACGTAAGAATACAAAGATACAATAATGCCATTACAGCCCAACAGATGCCTCTCTCCAATTATTGCATAATTACAGTAGCTGTAGACACGAAAGCTGATGTCGCTGCTTTTATTTTGTACAGACTGTTTTAGTGTTCATGCAACAAGATGCAGTAGAACAACTTTGAGCAATGATGACCTGCAACAGCATCTTTCTTTCAGTTTTGCATCTGCGGTCCCACTAAGATTAACCCATGCTCTGACTATCTGAAGATAGATGTTTCTAGAGAATTAATGTAATAAATTGCATTGTTCCATGCATGAGTGCTATTAAGAAATAAAACCTCAGTGGAGAGGTTGTAAAAAGTGCTCATTGTTGAGCTGTAAATGTGTTTAGACTGCTAACTATACCACCATCTTGTCTTCCACAGGTACCCCAACAATTTGTGTCACTGTCTGGGCAGTGCTGAGACTTCACTTTGATGATACTGGGTAGGTATCACTGTGTGGGAAAACATTTCATGTGCATTCAGCACTGGGACAAGGATGAAACAGGAATACAGTGATCAGAGAACATAACTAATTTCTCCTTTAATTTTTGACATTGATTTGTGTATGCAAGTAGTTCAGGTCCAGTGTTCAACTTCGAGTGCTTTCCTGTTCAGCTACTTAAATAGCCACAGTCTGATGTTTATGTCCCTATTGCACTGGTGAATTGATGAAAGAAGACACAGGTATCTAACCTGTAAACCTGCAGCTGACCCTTCTCAGTTAAATTAGTGGAGTCCACAAGATGGTTTATCAAATCTTATAAGAGTTGTCGAGTGAAAAATATCTGTAATTGTCTTCTCCTCTCCAACTGATTATGAAGACAAACATGATGAGCTCATCTATAGAAATTATTGAAGATATCTTCTATGTGATGAGTGAAATCTGCAGAAGCAGTTGCTGACAAAAGCAATTAGGAGTATAACTTCGCCTTGGAGAGGTTTTTTTCCAGAAATCTAGTGGGGGAGATAAGTAGAGATGAGACAGAAATCCACATCCTGTCTTTGTGGAAAAAAAAAAATGAGGAAAGGGAATCATCTCAGAAAGAATTCAAGAAGGTAGATTCCACCCAAATGGTCTCTTTCTTTAGGAAAAAAAAAACCAAACCTGAGAAGATTCCGTATCCTTTCCTAAAGAACCACAAGGAAAGGCTGCTGACAGAGACGGCCCTGTACACCTCATTAGTCAGTAGATTGATTGGTCTAACAGACCAGCAGACATAGCAGATAGAAATGGACACGAATCTGCGCCTAGCAAATACAAACTAAGCAATGTTTTTTTGGTATCAGTGCTGGGAATGAAGAGGACTGAAGTTGGCCTAGGTGATTATTGCAGATCCCTTCCAATTGAAATTATTCTATTCTATTCTATTCTATTCTATTCTATTCTATTCTATTCTATTCTATTCTATTCTATTCTATTCTATTCTATTCTATTCTATTCTATTCTATTCTATTCTATTCTATTCTAAAATTTAGGAAATCCAGCAGTGTTCCTTTGAAACCCTTGATCGGAGTGAAAGGCTTCATTAGGCACTCAAGTGCCATTTCTGAGAGGCTTATGTTTTAATTTCAACTTATACTAGAGATACTTGAATCCAAACTTTGCACAAGAGTATATTCTGTTAAGGTTTCTTCATCCCTGCTCTTTCATGCTCTTTTTGGAAAATACATGAAGCCCTTCCTCCACTGGGTATGCCAGTGCTTTGACCCAGTGTTCTGTTTTGACGTTAAGACAAATTAAATCATTTATTTCCATGCAAAACAAGCCAGAATCCCCTGTTGTGTCATTATGATGTTTACAACACTGGTCCTAAATGCATTAATCTCTCTTAGGAGTCCAAACAGTCCTTGCATTTTGCGGGTAGGGGGAATGAGACTTTTGGAAGACGCGAAAGGAAAAAGAAGGAATAAAAAAGAAGGAAAAGAAAAAAAAACACCCCAAACCCCCTTTCCTTTCTTTTAGTTAGAGAAGTTATTTAGCATGCAACACATTTAGACAGATTCTAGCTGAATGTCTCAGTGGTTACTTTTTAAAAATCAACTAGCATTGTTCTGGGGGTGGGGGAGAAGCCAGCATGAGCCTGAAAACATTGCAGACATTACTGAACTGGGAAACCACGGTCGCAATAGCATGGTCAGAAATACAGATTCTGAGTCTGAGTCTCCACCTGCTTGCTCCTTATAAAACTGGCAGAGCTCCCTTGACTTCAGCTCCTGATTCACATCACTGTAAGTGACATGTTTGTGGAGATAAATGCAACTGTCTGTTTATCCAGAGCTGCGCTACTAAATTAAATGGAATTATTCCAGATGTACACCAGAGACATAACAGAGATTGGACTCTGGCCTTTTCAAATGGAAATCACATCCCTCCCCCATCCCACTGGCTTCCTTCCCTTCATCTATCCTGAAAGAGTTCTGTGTGTCTGACCTACACTGTAGTAATGCATTTGAAAGAAATTAGGGAGCCTGTTTATGTAGTACAGCTTGTTGGCAGATATTACAGACTGTTTTGTTGTGCGTTGGGGCTTTTTTTCCTTCTGGTCATGTTCATCTGAAGCGAAAATTGTATTTCTTCTGCCACATCCATCCTATAGGTGGGACAGGGACTGGACCAAAAAAGTCCTTGAAAAAACCTTTGTGTGAGCTTGATCTGATTCATTGTTGATGTCTACAAGGTAGACATTGGCAACTGAGCTTGCTGGGGACACATTCTGTAAAAAGAGAGGAATAGGTCTAAGAAAAATAAACATTTTTAAGGGATGATGTATCGCCTCAGAGTACACATTTAAAATACATTAGTACAGGAAAAAAAATAATCAATAACCTCCAAGTGTCTATTTGTTTCAATCAGAGTCTATGATAATTAGCTGGGCTGTAGATATCTTCAGTACAGATGATTGAAACTAGAGCAGGTATATTCCATTCCCTGTAATTTCTCACTTTTACAGAGACAAATTGCCATACATCAGTGCCTGCTTGTACAGCCAGATTTATATTGGAATTTACTCAAATTCTTCCAGCATTGGTCAACTCAAGAAAGACTTTCAGGGTAGACTTAATGTGCATCTTTGAGAGGCTGAGCTCTGCAAATAGTGGGTAATTTTCAGAATAATTCATTTATTAATGCATACAAAGAATTAAAAGAAAAGTGGTGACTTTAGGTGCTTTTGTTTTGTGGCATACAATTGTCGATAACTGAAAAAAAAAGCCTGGTTTCCAGACTGTGAGTGAGAAGGAGTTTCCTCTGAACAGTTGTCCCCTTGCAAATATTTTGAATCAGGCATCCAAAGTGAGGTAACTCAGAAATGTTACTTTGCGTTTGAAAACCTCAGCCATCAGTGCCATAGATTTTGAGGGATTTTAAGTTTCCAGGCTTTGTAGATAGAAGCAAAAACATGTTATTTTGTGCAAATTTGACATCCAGGTTTTAATTTTCCCTCTTCACACTAGCTCTACCACACACCCATAACCAACTTACTGCATATCTAAGTTCAACTGAAAATTCAAAACCAGAAATAACGCAGCTGCTTGGGATTTCTCTCAAATGTACTTTGATGATGGCATTTTATCTCTGCCTCCTCACACTTACACATGTATATACTTTTGTTTAAAGATTTTCACTTTTCCCTCAGACGCTGCCATTTAAATGACACAGAAGTTGCATTAAGCTCTCATAAGATCAGCACTAGTTTATTCCGCTATGCTCTTCCAAATTGTTTCTTGGCATCTGACAAATGCACCATGACAACCGCTTCTGGGACTTCTGGCTGCAGTTCTAACAAGGAGGGGAAATCCTTCTTTTCAGAACTGCAGGTACAAAGTAGACATTTTTCTCTGATTTTATGTTTTCCAGAGGGAAGCATGAGGGGAAGAAATTGGAGACAAATAGAAGACATTTTTTAACCAACAATCAAATTCTTAGTGTCTTAAAATAGTGTAGTGGGGGTGGTGTGGCAGGGTAAATAAGATTTTTTTCATTATGATTGTTTTTCTAGCTTTAAAATATATGTTAAAGTTAAAACCCCATGTGTATATAGGTCCTGTAATTAGCTTTTCTCTACAAACTCATGTCCAAAGGCATCTATACGAAACAAACTTGAGCAGAATTCTTTGGTGTATCTAGAGGAAGATTTTAAATACTGAGGTAGAAATACCATTTTAATTATGATCACTAACTCCCAACAGCTTAAAAAAAGGAGATGACTCCATCTATTGTCCAGTACTTGAACCTTCTTAGATGAATCCTTGTTCCTTGGTAGTACTTGCAACCCAATGAATGGAAAATCACTCCTATATGTGAACACAACCAGTCTCTAGTAGACACTTGTGTACCAGATATGTGTACAAATACTCATGTCAGGATCAGGAAGCAACCTTCATATCTGGTTAGCTTGGAAAAGTAACGGAGACATCAAACTTTGGAATAACTATCTTGTATCCTTCAAGGCATCTCTATCCTTTTTTTCCCTTCTACTGAGATGTTAGCTTAAAGGGACAATTTCACAGTTGTACTTTCTGTAGATGTCGAAACACATTTACAGGCATTTTCCAAAATGGCTAAACTTTTTAGTAACAAGTACCACTAAAATTGCCACAAACTAACTTATTTTACTTTCAGATAAGTTGGGCAAAGGTTGTAAAAACTACACCAGGGACAAACTGAAGAACCAGTGCCTTTGAGCCCAAATAAAATAATTTAGCTACAAGACCTATCTCCCACACTCTGCTCCTTAAAAAATGTTGTAAGTTTAACTTCCTTGTTATACCTTTCTCTTTCCTTCTCTTTCCCCATCCCATTCTTTCATTATCGACTTCAGCTGCTGGGACATGAACGACAACACTGCCTTGTGGTGGGTGATCAAGGGTCCTGTGGTTGGATCAATCATGGTAAGTGACACTTGGAAGAGGCACTTCCTCAACATTTCTGCGGGCAAATAACTGATGCAAATAGCTTCAAATGGCTTTGCAAACTATGGTGCTTAAGCTGTGCTGGATACCAGACAGCTCATCTGAATGTCCAGTGTTTGAGGCTTAGTACAAGTTAAATGGCGATGCACTGCCTGCAAGAAAAGACAAAGTAGAAAAGGAGTTATTCAACTGCTTAAACACAGATACCAAATGCTGTATGTAAGACCCTAGAGCATATGGAGCACTTGCCTGGGGCTGGCAGATGTGGCATAAGATGGATGGGAATTCTGTGCCATAGGAATCCTACCCATTTGGGGCAGCAGTTGAAGGCCAAATGGGAAAACTCCAGGCACCTAAAACAGTACTAGATGCTAGTGACTAGGAAAGCGGACTGTGTCTGTTGAAGGAATTCATTGCATAGGCACATTTATTTATCTAATATTAGCTTTATAATAGTATTGTGGAAACAATGCAGAATGCTCAATTGTCAACAAAGTATGTGAACTCTCTTTAGTTCATTGAGGTCTTGGATTTGATTCAAAAGATGCTAGATACCTATATATGAATGACTTACATCTTCTAAAATACTCTGTTTGGGCTTCAAGTGCTACCCCGAAAGAATAAGGGGATTTTAAAATGGTGTTGGGCTCCTCCAGGTAGGAAATTAAACTGAGCGCCTAGACAGTATGGTTGGTGGCACCTGAAAAGCTATTTTTCTTACCACATGTAGATGTCTGATTCTGGACATGCTAAGATGCTCTCCATACTTCAGTTACAGCACTGGTTGGGTCAATTGTGGGAAATTAGACATCCAGCTCACAGGTAGCTATCTACTGGCAGGAGTTTTTATCAGGTTTGGTGCTTTTTTTGAGTTTTTGCTCAGCTCTCTGAAGTACAGTAACCTTCAGACACATTAAAGGTAATTCAGCTAATAACACTGATGGGTATCGAGACGGAGAGGGTCCAACAATCTGTGGGTTTTGTGATATCCATATATGTGAATTTCCATGCTTTACAGACATATTCTTGAAGGATCATATGCTGGCTTTGCGGAATCAGTTATACCTGGCTTCTATTGAAGACATTAAAGATTCAAGCAAATAGCAAGAGACAACTGGGCTTCTCCATTCTTTTATAGTCCTCAAATCAGTTAGAAAAATCTTCTGAAAGAGATGCTCACATCTAGTTCAAGTTCTCAGTCTCCTTACAGAAGTAAAATGTTGCGTAAGGGATCAACTTAAATTTCCCACTGTTTCTTCAGCGTTAAGATGCTATGGAGTTGATGACAGCCGAATCTGAAGACAAAGCATCAAAATAAACTGATTTTAATGATCTCCACATTTTTAAAACTGTATCTGTAATTAATAAGTAATTAATAATGATTCCATGGACAAGAAGATGCCCAGGATGACATAAAGCTAAAAGTCATGATGATGAATGTTAATGCCCATCCCCCCTACACACACACACCCCTTCCCCCAAAAAACATTAGAAGTCATCTCATCTTGGGCTGGGTTCAGCCAAGCAGAGGGAAAGTAACAACTTGGGATTTTCAGGAAAGCGGAGACATTAAATTATGAGTGATTGATGCTGCTAAACTGCAAAGTCCCTTACTTCAAAGAATGGAAGTCAAAGAAGCTTTTATTGTTGAGATCTTTGCTATATGGTTTTGATTTGCAGGAGTCTTTGTTTTTATTCTTTACACTGATTGATATTGAAAAATGTTGAAACTTTTTCGCTTATGTTATGTTATCTAGTGTTTGGGACTGAAGAAGTTCTGCCTTTAGCTCTTGCAAGGCAGATATTTTTGCTTGGCAAAGGGGCGATGAGACCCTTATAAACTTATTCTATTACTCCTGACCCTATAAAACTTCTAGACTGCAGTTTGGAGTAAAATAAGGCAAGGGACCCAGCTAGTTACTGGAAATGTCTCATTCTCACACTTGAAAAAATACATCATTGTCATTATTTTTTCCTTTCTTTTTCTCCTAGATAAACTTTGTGCTTTTTATTGGCATAATTGTGATACTTGTGCAGAAACTCCAGTCACCTGATATCGGGGGCAATGAGTCCAGCATTTACTTGTAAGTACAAATAAAGCAATAATCAATTTAGATTTCTAATATACACATAGGAAAAAAAGACAAAGTCAAAAAGACACCTCAGCTGAATTAATTAGATTTTCAAAAAGAGTCACAGGATCTACTAAATTCCTCTGGTTGATTTTTACTTTTTTTTTTTTTTAAAGCCACTAAATTGCATTTTAACGCCAGCTTTCATCTTTCTTTAAAAGGCCTAGAAAATACAAGATTAGAAAAAAAGCAAAACTTCTTTACAGGTCAGTTATCTGGAAATTAACATACTGGCCAGGCATAAATATTATTATACTCATGAGACAGTCTGCTGTGCTTCATACGTTCCAGGGACATGGTCATTGAAAACATTGAAAACAATGAGATTTGGCAAAAAGATTTCATTAGCTTTGGTTCATGTTTCTTGTAAACTTAAATGCATTCCACTTCAGCCAAACACCACCACCACCCTCCAAGAATTGTTTAAAAATGCACAACAAATCCTAAAATTTCCCTTTAGAAGTTTTAAAACTTTGTGATTTACATTTTTTTAAAGCCGATGATAACATTTTTGATAGTTAGCACCTCATTCGAGGGCAGAGATTGGCCATTTGAGATGGTCGTCCTTACCATTTTGAGAGCATGCTGTCATTCTCCGTGTGAAAATTATATAATCATTTTTAATAATTAGGATATGTGGCAGCACATTAAGTATTTTCTTGGCTTCTCAGCCTAAACACCACATGCATTTGTTTTGCAATTTTTTTCTGAGCTCTAGTGATTTCTAGCACTCAAAACCATAGGTGAGACTATTTGATATAGTGCTGGATCCCTGGGGAAAGAAGGCAAGTCATGAAAACCTTAAATAAAAATAAAAGCTGTCAGGATAAAGCAGGACATCCTCATTTTGTAGTACATTTTTTAAAAATTACCCAGTGCTCAGTTTCACCCTAATTAACCACACTTGTAGCGTATTGATGGCATCCATTTAAATGACAATTTTAAGGGAAAAATACGTCCCCCAGCTGCCTAATTTACTTCCCTTCTTTCTTATTGTCTTGTTTAGATTTACATGAAATGATAATATTTTATGCATTACTTTTTCATGTCTGTACTCAGACATACATTTACTGAAAGCACTGCCTTTGAAGCTTGCTCCAAACCAGATTTCCACAGACAAAAATGATCCTTTAAATTCATTCTACTGGTGGATGTATCTCAGGATTAAAACTCAGGAGAAATTGTAGTGAATATGTTAACTGTCTGCATGGTTTGCCTAGGGCTTGCATGAAGACTTCCCATGTATGTGCTGCTGGGAAGTCATCCAATGAATTTTAGATTGCAATTAGCACCCAAGATGTGCAGAGCTAGTTCTGATTATGACCTGCTAAGTGCATGTTTGGTGTCTGCTGCACATCTCTCACATATGAAGCAAAGCATGCCATAGACTCCAGTGATTTAACGAGATTATAAAACATCCTTGTCATTTTTGATCAATATGGTGACTGGGTTTTACTGGTATTTTTCCTATGTGTATAGTTAGCTACCAAAACCAAGAGAAAACATCATATTTTCTGTTTCATTCGCTGCCATTCTTTTTCATATTTCTTTGCAACTTTATTAATGGGTGTGTATAAATTGATATTGCATTTATGTATGTCTTATGAAGTGGAGTGTTGTTTATCCAAACAGATTTGACAAGAGAAAAGTCAAGCAGAAATGATAAAAAGCAATGAAGTGAATAAGTCTATGCAAGTATACACCAGACATATTCAACATTTGTGCACACATATCCTGTAAAAAGAGAGGTGATATAATGAAGAAATAAGATAGCTCGTAGTATGGTTATGTCACCATATTGAAATCTCTGTGGCATTTAGACTTTGGTCCATATTAAGCATTTTCCATGTCCTATTTTGCTCTTTAGAACTATTAAATATCATCCCATCAGATTAAATTCTCCATCCAGATCTTTATTCCACAACATATTTAAGTATTTTGCCTTTAGTACATGAGATGGATAAGTTGTGCTTGAGGAAGGGTGTTCAGCCTGTTTCTGAAGGTAATATCACATGATATCTGCAGCAGTGATTGAGATTTACCCTGCTATCAATATTCTACTCCTTGGAATAACCCCTTAGCCAAGACTTACATCTTCAAAAAAGAAAATAAAAGACCCTACAACAATTTGGTTATTGATTTGGAGTAGAATTTATTTTGTTCTTGTGTATTCAGGACCTTTTAACTTTTGATTTTGTCAGGAAAATCTACCTCCAGTTCTATTTTATAGGCACTATGGTCATGGTTCCGCAAATCACTTAAGCCTCTATTTGGCTTTAAAAGCCCTGGGGATGTGCTTAAATTCAAAGATTAATTATATATTGTTACCACTGTGCACTCATTATTAAAAATTCCCACTACTGAAGTTAGCTGCGAGCTATGACAGGAACACAACAAAAGAGTGCACTACTGGGGAACTAATGCTTAATTAATATAGTGTAGCCACTAGAGGCTGTAAAACTTGCTTTAAAAAAACAAACAATAATTTGTATAGCCTACAGCACAATAACGAGTGCTTTACTCCCACAAAAAAAAGCAGACTTTCTCTCTAAATAACCGGATGATCATTATATGCAATAGCCTTTGCCTTTAGGCTGAAAAAACCTTGGAAACACGTAGCTAATCCCTAAGAGTTTTCTGCAGCGGTCAGATGTTTTAGTGATTGTAAACGTCCATCTTATCAACTTGTCATTCATTACCAGTCTCATGCCTAATCAGTCTTTCCTCACACATTTGGTTTCCCCCTCGAAGCTGCCTGCATGCTGCCATTTCGGACTGAACGGCTCAAAACATGTCAGAGTCTGAGAGCGCAATAACCCCATCCTTTTACTGATGTTTTAGATAGAAACTCCTCCTTATGACTGAAATGACTAGGGGCTAGATTCATCAAAACTATCTAAGCAGCTGAGGTAGGAATAAAAAAGGAAATAGAAGCTGCTTCTTTTAATATTAATTTTAATTTTGTGATTCTTTTTTAGTTGTTCTTTTTTTTTTTTTTTTTCTGAGACCCTTAAGCAGCTTTCATACTTCCAATAGTTACCATAATCATTATTTACTTCTTAGTGTCAGGAGTGAACTGCCAAAGGCATAAAAAAAGACATAACTTGGTTTTTTGAACCGTGTTTGGTTTCAGTTAACCTAGTGTTAACCCGAATCATTCCACCAAATTAAACCAAAGCAAGTCCAGTAATGTAAAAAAAATAGATTTTCATCTGAGTGAGATCATCAGGTGCTGGGGAAGCATAAGTAATATTGATTGTATTCCTAGTGTAATTAAGACACCTGTCTGCATGGTTCAGACAGGTTTCTTGCCCCATCTGCTGAATGAATTGCATAAACAATTGTAATGTGCCATAGTCATGGACATGGTTTTACTTAACAGCTTTACAGCTTTACCGCTAGATTTTACTTAACATGCTTCCAAACAGAAAGCACTGCCTGATTTTTGGCAACCTCCATTTGCACAGCCTGTAAATATTTGAAGTAGTAGTAGATTATTTAGGGACACTGTCGCACCACATACTGAAGGCCAAGTAGCACCACATTAGAAGTCCATGAATCCAATGTGCGCTCACAGTTCTGCGGACTGGGAACACATATTAACAACTCTATTTTGGTTAGTTCAGCACACAGAGTGCCACATCAGATCCACCTTATTCTCATGAGTTTTCCTACATCAGCCCCTTGTGTGGAATTTTGGGAAACAGGTAATAAATCTATCTGTGAAAGCTTTATTGTTTTTCCTATGCGAAATCCAACCAGTAGTGTGTAACATTGTATATCAGCATCTACTTTGAGGTTTTTGATCAAGTTGTTGTAGAAAGAGTATGTTCACACCCCCACAAAAAAACCCCAAACATATTCCTGTAGAAATACCTACACAAAACTTAAATCCATGCTATTATTTTCATGAGCACTGTTGCATTGCTGAAAGTCATTACAGACAGAAGATCATCTAACAGTATCACTACCATAAACCACTCCAGTAATTAAGTAGGTATGCATGATGTAGATGCATGCTGGAATAACCCTTAAGTTCAAAAAAACCCCACACATTTCCATCAAGTTCTTTGCTTATTCATTCATTCTCAAGGATCAAACACATTTAATTGAAAAAAGCTTCTTCTTTTTTTTTTTTTTAAATTATTTCCACTTTATCACGAATAATATAATTTGGGAGGGGGAAGCTTGTTTCTGCTTTTGCTTTAACAGATTCTTCATAAATTTTGTATCACATGTTGAAATCTCAATGAAAAGAAAATAAACCCCACATATATCTAGCTAATTCAGGTCTATGTCATTCCTCCAATCAGCATCTTGCTGGAAAGAAAGGAGAAACATGGCATATATCATAGGTAGGTATGATTTTACATATGGTGCAATCTAGAGGGTTAGGGCAGGAGAAGCGCTGTTATAACACAAATGTTTTGGTAAACAACACTCCTCTACAGCTCACCTACAAAGTCACTGGACACTCAATGATTCATTCTGCTACCGCTTTGTCTTGCTGCAAGTGCTCGGACTGCCAGCATTAATAATTATTGACAGGGTCTTCATGCCAAAAGTCTAATTTTTGACATGAAAATGGCAGATGTTTGATGAACGGTATATTCTTTAGCGTGGCATTTCAATTTCTTAACCCCAGGTACTACCAATTGAGTGCTGGAATGCCCATTAGCCCAGCAATGAAAAGGAATATGTTTCCCTGGGTTAATGTTTTTCTATCACAAGAAAGTACAATGGAAAACACAGATGATGATCATCTGATGTCAGTGCATGATCAGCAAGGACCTAGTTCCCATTTCTAAGAAATGTTAGGAGAGTAGATGTTTGCTACTTTGATTGATGCTAATTCTTGACGGATTTATTTAATGCTCTAGAGAAGATGTTCTTATTCACAACTACTATATTTTTAATTTACACTTCCCAAGGCAAATTATTAATTTGGGTGTTGGTTTCAGGGTTATTTGGTTTCTGTTTTGCTTTTTTCGGTGTTTTGGGTTTTTCTTTTTGGGGGGTGGGGAGTAATTTGTGCCAGATCTTTTCAGGTAGGGATTGGAAAAAAATTGAGTGTATTCCTTAGGAATGTAAGTTCACATAAGCTACATATCATAAATAGCATAATTACACAGGTTTTTATTTACTTTCTGATAAAGTAATGGAAAACGCCATTCTGCTTTGATTGACTATGTGTAGATTTGCTGTGGTCTCCACTACTGTAAAATCAAACAGCACAGAATATTTAGTGAGTTTATAATGTTCCTATGAGCTGTTATTCCTGATGAACAGCTGAGGGTATGATGCACAAAGAGGGCTACTCAAAATCCCCTCCCTGGTGTCTGTGGCATGTAGAGGAACATGAATATACATATTTGGTTGTCAAATCTATCTTCCTAACCGAAATGCTGTCCTTTCATCCATATGCATCTTTTGCATTCTTACAGTGATGATGAGTTCAGACTTAAAACTCTGTCAGCCTTGAAAGTAGTTTTGTTATTTCGTGGGCCACTTGCCAGGGTAATATTCCAGAAAAGTAAATCACTCTTTTTAAAGGAAATTCCATCAATTTCCAATGATATAAAAGTATTTTATTGGAGCTTTGACAGGCTCTGATTTTGAAATCTTTGATCACAAAACTTGTTTCTTGTGGTTACAAGATCATCTATGATGAATGCTGTGTTAAAAATGCTCTGCTGCTGTTGTTTTGAAATCCTTAGAAGGTGGTTAATGTACAAGTCCATTGTGCCTTGGCCTGCGCAGGTGATACCTGTATGATGGAGGCTGACTCCTGTTATTTTCTATTTTGAAGCAGTAATGAAAAATAGGATGACTTTGTCTTTAAACATTGTTTGTGCACATTGCTGTAAGGTATTTTTCTGGGCAATTTTATAGTTTCAATAAGCATACAGACACAGGAAAGTACACAACACTGATTTATGTAGCTGATGACCTAGCTGAATTTTTTTTAAAATCTGCCTGTTTCATGCTTAAAAAATCTCTAATGGTAACAAAATTTCTGCTTGACTTCACACTCTGTGGTAGTCTTAGAGAATGAAGTTCTTTGTCAGAAGATTCTGTCCTAAATGAGCAAAGCACAGATTTTTTTTTTTCCCCTATATGTTACAAGAGAAGCCACGAACTGGACAAGAGCATGTTTGCATTAAAAGGGAAGCCACTAATAGATGGTCCTTCTCTAGGAAGATCAAGGAGGTGTGCAGGTTAGTGAGTGAAAGAACAATATCATCTTATATTTAACAGTGTACTTATCTTAATAGAAATGTTTTTTCCTTT
>VXBO01002526.1:44000-63906 GCA_013400135.1 Rhinoptilus africanus | reverse complement strand
AAAAAAAAAAAAAGGAAATCTTTATGTTCCTCCAAATCATCACTGGGCAGGGGCGGAGTCGGGGCAGGGGGGGGAAGCTAACCACTAAGTTGTGTAAGACACACCTACTCAAAACAGTGAAGAGAAACGAAGCTAACCTCGCATGTAAAACAAACGCAAGAGTCCTAAAAGGTAGAGACCAAAAAGTCAGATGAAAGAAAACTACTACCACCCCTTAAATTCAACTGATTTTAGTGTGTTTTGGGTAGGGACTGTAAACGAGATTTTACACTTTATCTTTTTTTCCAACTTGTTTTCAGATTATTCCCAGGTGTCAGAAGACAATCCTGGAATAGCTCAGACCTTTTACAGAGATCTGGGGAAAGTCCTTTTGCTTTGGTGGAGTTAGCAGTAAAAAGGAGAGCTATGGGTAACAAGAGTAAGACTTGGACAAAAGGTGACTAGAGTAAGACTTTTGGACTTGTTTTCAATTGAAGAGTAGAGAAACAAAGTTGCTTTTTTTTATGAAAAGCATGATAATGGTTGTACTTGTAGCAAGACTGCGTAGGGTATAATCCACCTGATTTAATAAAATAGTCATGCTGGGTTCCTTCCAAAATCAGTAGACATCTACCCAGTCAGTCCAGAGAATAAAAACCTTACTTCATTCTAAAAAAGTTGTTTATAAAATGGATCATATAAATCTAACTTTATAGTCTATTTCTCACCACTGACTGCTAAGCTAGCATGGGGCAATAAGGTAAAAGGCATTCAGTTATATCGTTAACTTCAAAAATCAGATAAGGTGGAACTAAGTAACAACTTTGCTGAGAAGTACCAATGCCTCTTCTGTGCCTGGGTGAGAGTGGTGAATGAGTTTATTTGCACCCAGCTGATCAGGGTCCATAGTCATTGCAGCAGGATGGAGTTGAGTAGTCTGTATTCTGCTCACAGAATTAGTTCAGTTTTCGAAGCTGTTTACATCTGATCTCTAAATCCAGGAGTTTTGTAAACGTAGGTGGTGTTTTGGCCAGGAAACAAATCTAGCTTCGGGAAATCCTTAGCTATTGAGTAGCAAGGAAAAGAAGCCCTCCAACCTATAACAATCAGCTGTAGGTAAGTAGGCATGTAGCATTAATAATAGATAGTATGGCCCCATTTTTCAAATTTTTTCTCTCTCTCCCAATCCTTCTACTTTCACTTTTGTTAACTTTTTAACTGCATTTTCAGTACTTTATTTCATTGATTTTTTTCAACATTCCTTTTCCTACTACTTATATGGTTGCCAATCCTATTTGTAGTGAGTTTACGTAGAATTACTTGAGCAGGGTGCACAAAGATTCTTAATGAGGCACAGTTTTAATTTCTATGAAACAAATTGTGTTTCCCAAAAAATTGTCCTTCAGCATATTCAGAGGCAACCCACAAACTCTGTCATTCCCTGTGTGCTATTAGTGACCTGAACCCAGAACCCTGATCTTTTTCATTATGGATCTACCTGGCCTTGGTAATAGAGTGTAACTTTATTCCCCTGAATCAACATGCTCATCTTCCTTCTCTTAAGCACCTTTGAGAAGCCTACAAAGTCTTTAGAATTTAATTGCAACTACTTTTTCCTCAAATTTGTGAAGTCTCTCATTTGCATTAACTTGCCAGATGTCAAGGTGTTCAGTCTGACAAGATGGTCTTCAGCCACATCATAAATCACTCATTTAATCCTGGGAATGTTTAACTTTTTCTTTCCCCTTCCACCCTAGCACCCTCCCTCTTCCTCCCAGATGCAGCTGCAGTCCATGCACAGGACAATTGCGGTGAGACTCAGCTTGTTTGCCTTTAGCTGTCTAAAGTCTCGTATTTAATCAAAGCAGTCTAGTCGTCGTCTATGGTCAAACTGAGAGACCAGGGCACCTCTGTAAGAAAATGCATCCCATATGTCTCAGACACCTCTGTTGCACAGGTCAGCTCAGCCTCTGGAATTGCCCATTTCTTTCCATGGTTGAGTGAGTTAAAGGTGACGGTTCAGTTTAAATTTGTCTTAGATCCATATAGTTAGATCTGACCAATTCCATTCTATGTGTGCCTACAGAGATCTGAGGATCCCGCCCTAATTCATGTAATGTTTTGATATCCATAAACACATTTATATTAATTTTCTCTTATTTGTCTATTTTTTCTTCCTTTTCATTTCTTTCTCGTTCCTGCCTCCTCTATCTCTTCTCTCTTTCTCCCTTTCCTTCCACCAATGTTTCTAATTTAACAATAAATAACTAACTATATATATATAAATAAAGGGTGAATAAAAGAAAAAGGAGTGAGGGCAAAAAAGGAAAGAAAGCTTCTATCAGTTCTGTACAATTCTGTACACTAAAACTAAAGTTTTGGGTCACTTTACAATATCTAATACCAGAGAGATGATTCTACCTAAATTAGACAGGATGGCAGAAAAAAAGGCAACAGCACTTAAATATTAATGCTTTCTTAAGACGTGCTAGCAAAATTTTCCATCACAAGCCTCATTGACTGGGGAGTAGTACTGAATTCTTAGATACTATTTATTTTCAAAATCAAGTCTGTCCTTTTTGAGAATTCTATCAAATATCAAATGCTGTCATGTCAGTTCTATTCACTAGAAAAACCTATAGTGAAAATCAATCCCTGTCAAATAAAAGTAGCGTAAGCTTTAAGCTTTTTTATATAAAGCATAAGGTTTTTTATGCAGCATAAGCTTTTGTTTAAAGGAAAAATGGGTGGGGATTTTTTTTGTCAGGATTACCACGGCAAAATTATGCCCCATGACTAGGAGTTTTCAAAGTGATTATTGATTTTTAGATGTTTCGTTTTCAGGTTAGGTACCTTAAAATGCCATCATAAGTACTGCTTTTCAAGACTTGCTGAGCAGCCCTCTTGTGGTAAAAATTGGTCTGATAAAATGTGTTTCAGATCAGGTGATCAAAAAATGAGTGAGACAGTCAAAATCCATAGTCGCTTCTGAAATTCTCAGCCATAGTAAAAAGTAGAAAAACTTTCTCTAAAACTTCCCTCCTTGTTTTTGATCAGTCTTAATGTCAGTTAATGCACAACTCAGCCCTGTGAAAAACAAGAGGTGGTGCAAAATATTATCTCAAAAGTGATACTGTAAAAAAACCAGTCACTTTTATATTTACTTCCTTAGCACCATCCAAGAAATAAGATTAATTGTGGAAGTGGAAACATGATTACTATTTCTGTTTTCTGGATGTATGCATGCCACAATACTCTATTCTTTCCAGCTCTTATGCTATAATCTTTAATAACACAGCAGTCAGGTTTTGATTAACCAAAAGGAAACACAACAAAACAAAACAGAACCTGAAGTAAACGGAATTGGCTTAAAGGAGTTAACAGTAAGAAGAAATGTAATCTGTTTTCAATTTATTCTATTTTACTGTTCAGTTTATAAACTGCATCTTCCACCTATGGCTAGGTGAACACAAAATATAGACCGTGTGTATTAGCAGAATAACCAAATCAGAGTTTGGTTTGTTTGAATAAAGTTAGATGTTTCCCTTGTGGGCAATTGCCTGTTATCCTTTATATCACTATATCATCCTTTATAGTCAACGGAGATTTAGTGAGAGTAGTCAGTGTTGTTTGGTGTGCCATTCATTCTGTCCTGAAGTGGATATCTAAAATAGGTCAGATATACCCTGACCAGTAAGTGTCTATTTCTCTCTTGTTTACTTATTCCCTCTGACAATTCTCAAGGGACCAAGGATGCCCAATTTACTTAGACATCTATGCTGCAAATATCTCACCTTCTCTGAGGTGAACCCCACCAAAGCAACCATGTGTTGAAAGCAAAACCAAACAAAAAATCTCCCCTCTAAGGTTAGCAAGAAATTACTATTTTC
Organism: Rhinoptilus africanus; assembly: GCA_013400135.1. Taxonomy (NCBI): domain Eukaryota; kingdom Metazoa; phylum Chordata; class Aves; order Charadriiformes; family Glareolidae; genus Rhinoptilus; species Rhinoptilus africanus. The sequence continues at coordinate 60,037 of VXBO01002526.1, read as the reverse complement.
AGTTCTCATGTTTTTCAGCCTACTTAACAAATACAAAGGCTCCGTCCCTCGGATCCCCCAAAATGCCTTCCCAAGTTGTTTCAGATTACCCTTCTTGCCAGCCAATTTGAATTAACCTCTCTTTAGCTGGTTGTAAATGTAAATATCCCATTCTCCATAGCAACTCTTTCTAGAATACAACATGTAGAGATAATGGTCCTGGTCCGTAGTAATCGTGCTTACTGCTTTTATGACCACACCTGTCTTTTACAGTATGTAGTACCTCTGAATTACCATCCAGACATGCAGTTTCCATACTGAACTTCCCTCCCTATGCATAAATGAAGCTGGGTGAAAAAGTGCTTTGTTGTCCTTTCTAGTACTCTTCAGTAAAAAGACGGGATTTACACTACCTTGGGTACTCAGACATGAAAATGAGGAACATCTGATTCAAATTCATCTTAGATTAATCTCCATCCTACAAATTCATGTTACTATCTAATTGTTCTCCACAAGTGTGCAGTCAACTTTCATTTAGTATATTGTTCTGTTACCCTCTGTAGAATACCAGACTGCAAAGGTCGCGTGTACTTTGGATGCGTAACACTGCCTGCCTGCCTCCAGGTTGTTCAATCCTTGGTTTGTCGGTGAATCAACACATCACAGTTGCCAGCGATAGCCAGTGCATTTTAATTATTTTTGGTTTATTTTTGCTTCAGTCAAGCAGCTGGTTTGTGCTGTAATTTCATTCTGTCATGTCTGCTTTCCATCTTTGTGACGTGTCTCATGAAAAGTGTTGAAAGTGACCTACCTTGGCCTGTTCACAATATGCTGAAAAAAATGCTAATCTTGTCATATTTAGCAGCTGCGTTCAGAAATGCTACTGTAAGCCTAAGAGGGCTAACCAGCACTCTTGCAAGATGTCAGAACTATCAACCATTACCCTGTAAGTGTACGCAATCCTGTGACGTTACTGTGTTTGTATGACGCATGTTGCAAGTAAATGAATGGATATTAGCAGAGGGGTAATAACCAGAGAGCAAGAATTCATTTAGTTCTTGTTGCATGTAGATTTTTTTTGTTGTTGTTCTGTGCTTTTACCAATGCACCCCAATCAAGGATTTTAAGGTCTTTTTTTGTAAAAAAATTGTAATTATGGCTGATGTTATTTATGGTTTTAGGAAGTGTCTGTGTAGAAAATATTAATAGTTACTTTTTATTATACAGCAAAGAAGTGAGCACTGGCCACACTGAGTAAATGTTTTGCCTGTTTGATAGAACAGGGGCAGGGCAGAACTGAGTGAATAAGACTCTCACCCTGTGTAAAATGTCTTATGTCCATTGAACTTAGTGAAGTTGTGATAGTATATATCCGAGAGCGAGGAAAGGCGATGGTTAACCTCATATCAAAATATTATGTGTCTAGTCAAAAATCAGTGTCAAAGATTTGCCTAACAAGAGAGAGGCATCTAGAAAAGTGAATAATGCCATTTAGTCTATAGACATGTGAATTAATCACTTGCTCATAGTGGACCTCACTCTCCGTTACTCATACAAGAAGCCCACAGGATTCATTTAGAAGAGGTGTGCCTTTCAGAAAACTATTATACATTGTTTCCTGATGAAATTTGCCCTCAATTTCACAGGAGCCTTATGAGTGCAAATCAACACTCTCAAAGATGACCTGCCACGGAGATCCAACCCATCCATTTTGCTCAAGTATACCTAGTAGTTACTTTTGATGCTATTAAGGATAAAAGGTTGTTTTGTAACTTAAAGCTGTATATTTTCTTACGCTTCTTAGATAGAAAAAACATTTAAAACATGAAATTAAATTTCCTCTGTGATTTCACATCTCCTCAAGGTATTTAAGAAATAGACCAATGAAGATGCTCAAAAGATTTAGTCAACAGACTGGCGTTGTGCAAAAGCAGATAAAAGAGAACAGAAGAACAGTCAGCAAGTCCATATTTAGATTGAGAGAAGCTTGAAGTCTAAGAACAGTTAGGTAAAACTAGGACCTACATTTAGGAGGAGATAGTTTGAAATATGATATTTACTACTTAATCTAAAACTGGATGCAGCATAGACTTCATGGCAGGCCTTTGCAGAGAAACAAATTTCACATTAAGTGCAGTGCTTCAGAAGGATGTCAGACTGAAAAGTCTCTAAGGTGAAATCCTCTACCTAGTCAACAGCAAGAATAGCTCAGCCTAAACAGGAGCCAAAAAAAAGCTCTGTACACTTCCAATAAACATAATTAAACCTTATTTTTTGTGTTAAAATATGAAAGTCTCAGTAAACTTCCACTGCTTTTCAAATCCATAGCCTGAAGATGTGATTTATGCATGGAAAAATTAAAAAGCCGTAATCAATTCTTGTATTTAGGTATTCAGGTCTTTGAAAGTGATCCTACACTTTTGGAAAAGACATGTATCTGTCGGGGAGATTACTGAGGTTCCTGAAAGTCAGATGTTAACTAAGTTTAGCATCCTTTGGATAAAATATATACTCTGGTTTATTAAACATGAGCTATATTAAGCATTCCATCATTAATGGCATCCTGTATCCTCATGGTTTGTTCTTTAAACTTCTAGTTGAAATATTGTCATGATTACTTTTTTCTACGTATTCATGACTGAGTTCTGGCCAAAGAGACAGGATTCCTCCAATCTAAAATTTACGAGGCAACACTGCAGCAATTTATATGACAAACTCAGTCCAGATTTCCTCAGTGGTGAGACTTAGGGTGTGATAAGGTCTTCCTTAGGGACAGGTGATGTGTCCTTGTAAATGTCTGTTTATTGACAATAATAGGAATGTAGGTGTGGAATTAATTTAACTAGAAAAAGAGGTCATCATTGCAGTTAACTCATAACTTTAAGCTAGTCACTGTATACATCAGTAGATGCATTCAGTACATACCTATGGGTTTTACAACAGGAGTCACCTCCTCTTAAAGAAGCATCTATAGCAGGCAAGAACTGTGCCTTAAAAGTGTATTTTTTCTCTGCATTGGCTTTAGAGACATTATGTTAAATATTTCATTATAAATAGCTACAGTATCTATGTCCAAACCTTGGTGAGATGAACATCGTTCTACACGACTACCACAGACCTAGATGTATTCACTGCAAAAGTTTATATTTCATCAAATTAATTTTACTTAAGACTCAGCCTTTAAACAGAACAAGTGTCTTAATTTGCAGAGGCAGGCCTAAATAGCAAAACAACAACTACATAGTCTTCCTTCAAAGGCTATGGTTGAAGAACTTTTTCTTCTTTTGACAGTCTGTGATATTTTGCCTCAAAAAAGTTGGGTGGTGAGAACCTCTAAGACCAAAGCAGCAAACTGTTTGCCAAAGGAAAAGTTAATGTGCATTTTATTTCTACCTTAATATCACACAGTGTTGTCTGTCAAATCTTGTGTAAGTTTCAATGGCTTTTTTGAGCTACACGACTTCACAATTAGTCCAACAAAAGTAGCTACAGTCCCAGCAGAAGTGGCACAAGACACTTCTTCAGTGCAGTGGAGATACCTGGAATTGATGGGAGTAAACTCTAAGCTGCGGTTTTCACCACTGCCTCGGAGACAGAAAAGAGATTGACAACCACAAATTTCCTTACACAATTGCTCCTGGAGTTTCAAGTCATGTATTGTAGATGACTCATGTTTTCTGATGGCTTCCTTGATTCATTCCAAATAGCATCATCCATCTGAGCAGTTTAGCAGTTCTTGCAGCTGTATCTGCAGATTCTGAGTCTAGAGACATATCTTTGTTACATTCCATTCACAGAAACTGGATGGACTTACTTAGACCATTTAGAACCCATTGGCCCTTGTTCCCTATTGCACAGTTGCTCAAAATATTTTTTTTTCATCTGATGTGCAGTTACTGTGTTTGTTTAGATCACAGCATTAATTTGTCCTCTAGAAACCTGTTTTGAAATGAGGAATAGGAACACACTGTAACACTCTGTAGAAATCACTGGAAATTCTACTCAACAATGCAACGTGATGTGTATTTTCATTTCCAATTCATGCCAGTTATGTCCTTCATAACATCAATACACCTTTCAGCAGTGTCCTTAGTAAGCACGGATATGCAATTGAAAAATAAAGACATGGTTCCTTCAGAAACTGGGCAAAGTTGGACAACTTTTCTACTTTATATTCCTTTTCGCTATAAAGATGTCTTTCCATAATTCAATTGATGAGTAAGGAAAACCAGAGGAAACCATTATCTGTGTCTTTTTGTACTAACACTTTATGGAAAGGCCACATTCATAGCCGTGCTATTGGAGAAAATGTTATGTTTAAAATGTTTCTAAAGAAAATAACAGATCAAAAATAGAATGTCAGCCTCAACAAAAATTGAAATACAGCTTGCTTTTTTATTTTTTTTAAAGTAGCCTTCAGACATTATCTGTTGGAATGTAAAAAGGCTTTTTCTAGACCTTTTGGAGAACATATCTCTTCTAAACAGCCAGTGTAAGCCCAACTGAGTGATTATTGTCCTCAAAACTTTTGGATCTGTTCCTCGTGTTTTTTGCTTGTCTGAAAGAGTGTGGGAAGAAAAGAGAATATCTTCAGCTGCTACACTCCTGAGAATTTTGCTGCATTCTTTAACATCTTCATTTCACCATTGCACATAAACTTACATGTCTCACAGTTACTGCTTCTTTCTTCTTAATGCTCTTGAAAAAACACAATTCACCATCATCCACACAGTCATTAGTATCTCTCAAGTTTTTCTTATAATTTAAAGTCTTCTTTTCCTATTTATAGATCTTAATCATGTATAAACTTCAGAATGTGTTATTTCTTACATTTCATGTACTTTCTTCCTGACTTTTATGACAATGTTGAAGACGGTATCTCAGACATGTTGATAATGACATTATATTTCAAGATCCTACAAACTAATTGTGTGATTTTCTTACATTTCATATTTGATTTTGATATAATTATTTTTGTCAGAAAACTGACAATAGGAAGTCTTCCTCTGCATCTCCAAATTTAATATATGACTACGCTGAGAAGCAATGTATTAATACAACATATTAATAGACAATTCTATTCTGACTTTTAAATCAAAATAACATTTCTCCTTTTTTGTTGTTGTTATCACCATTAATTCTGAATATAAAAGGTAACAGATTTTGAGAGATGATACTTCATTGTCCAGTTTACTACCTTCATTTGTTATTTTTTTTAATTCTGTGGCTAGTTTAAGATACTTATGTTCTTTATATCCTTTTTTGTTTATGGAGATAATATTATTTGATAGTATTATAAACCTTCTCCACAGCGTTTCTGTTTCTCTTCATTAATCTGATTACATATCCATAGAGAAAAAGGACTAGAAAGGACCTTTCGAGGTCTTTTAGCCAATGACACTGTGTCACTCCTGTAATAGCTTACTTTTTCTAGAGATCACCATAGTTGGAGACTGTCCTCTTCATCAGCCTGCTGAAGATTGTTCCTCTCTTGTTAAAAATTTTTTGGTCAATATCTAACTTTATAATTCACAACAACTGTGCTCTCTGGTTTGTGGGATCTATCACCAAAACTTGAGATTTGGTGTGCATCGGACTAAAAAATCCTGTGTACATAATACAGTCTCAAGGCAAGGGTTCTGATGTATTTATCAGCGCTAGTGCACAAACTGTGACTGAGGGACACCAGCAAGGAACTGATGTTCCATTTCCAGTTTAGTATTAGATATAACAGCATATGTTCAGAGTTCTTGGAGATGTGTTAAGTCTTCACTTTCAGTAAAACAAACATATCATTTTGGGGATATTGTTGAGCACGTATTAGCAAATTCAAACATGCCCGCAATATGTCATATAGATAGAAGGTGAACATTTGAATTTGAAAAATTATGCAGCTCTTCCAAAAATCTTCCTGGCGTTTTAGCTTCCTTTATCTTCCATCTACGTTCCTGACTTACTTGAAGGAAGTCAATCATATTTTTTCACCTTTGAAAAAGTCCTGGAGCTTACATTTACTTTCTCTTGGGTCTTTTTTGCTGATCAAACAGCAAATGATACTTACCAAAACTGATGGTAATTTCATCCATACTCGGTTAAGAGCTTACAAGTATACACATTCATTTCCCATCTTTTTGTTTATACCTACTGAGTTATTTTAAATGCAATGGAAATTAGTTACACAATGGAATTACACTTAGGTTTCGAACCGTATAAATGAGACCAAAATCAAGACCTTGAGGAATAGTCATAAGAACATACAAGGGGGTTTAAGCTTTATTTGTATTGCTGTTTTGGAAATTTTTGCTATGCAGAAATAAATTCACACTCACACACAATTATTTCAAACAGTCCTCTGGGACTGAGTAATTGGGTGAGAGGTTTATTATTGCGTTATGGTAGCAGTCTGAATCCCTTAGCAAGATTACCCTCCTCATGTTTGGCACTGCAGAAAAAAATCCCTGCTTATAATAATGCAAATTAAAATAACAGTACAGAGAATTAAGCATTACTAATGTGCTATTATTGTAGCAGTGTGAAGAAGTGGGAGCAAACTAAGGTGTGTGTAAAATCACTGTTTGGGAACAAATGCGAATGTTATATATTTGTTTGTATAATTATAAAGTGTATGTATTTCCCAAAAGGCAGGCAACAAAATATTTTCTGTGTTTTCTTCTTTAATTAAAGCACAAGTTGTTTATTACAAGGCTGCATTAAAGCTCTTTCACTCTATTATAACAGGAGACTGGCTCGCTCTACGCTACTGCTTATCCCCTTGTTTGGAATTCACTACACGGTGTTTGCTTTTTCTCCTGAAAATGTCAGTAAGCGGGAGAGACTAGTGTTTGAATTGGGACTGGGATCTTTCCAGGTGATTATACAGTGAATTCTGCTTTTGTTAAAAAGAGCTCTCTATTCGTTATAACCACTTTGCATGCACAGTTCTCAGACTGTGTGTTTGTTCATTTATGTATAAGTTTTGTATACTAGGATTTTGTTTTTGTTTGTTTTAACCCCAGCTATTTTCTGGCATTTACTGAAGGACCTGAATTACATTGCTTTTTTTCTCTCCCATTTGCCTAGGGTTTTGTTGTTGCTGTTCTCTATTGTTTCTTGAATGGGGAGGTAAGATTTTTAATATTTAACCTCCCCCACCTACCATCCCCATCCCATTTCCTTGTGGGACTAACTGCTATTCTAACCCTTCACTGTAACTCATCATCTCCCATGTTCCCTAATGCCTTAGGATGAGTCTCACAATGTCTCAGCAAAAGAAAGAGGATGTGTGATGTCTTTATTAAACTGTAACATTGACCTTGCCAGAGATGATGACTCAGATTAATTCTCCCGAACAGGGGTAGGGACTTTATTGGGCTCTTTGGTTATGTCACCCCAGGTGCAGAACTTTTCACTTGCCTTTGTTTCTCTTCATACAGTGTTTGCTAGCCCACTCTTCCAGCCTGTTCAGTTCTGTCTGTAAGGTGGTTCTCTCTTCTGACATGTCCACCTCACCACACAGATTGGTGTCATCAACAAACATCGTAAGGGTGCTTTCAATGCCATCGCCTAGATCACTTATGAAGACAATGAACAATGTGGGGTCCAGTATCAATACCTGGAGGACCCTACTAGTGATACGCTGCCGGCCTGTGTAAAAAACATAGTTCACCACCCTCTGAGTGTGGCCTGTTAGCCAACTTCCTACATATCTTACAGACCATCTACCCAATCTGTATCTTGCCTGTTTGCCTAAGAGACGGACATAGGAAACAGTGTCAAATGCTTTGCTGAAATCCATGTAAACAATATCCACTGCTCTCCAGGAAGAATTCAGGAAGAATTTTTTTACTGTGAGAGTGACAGAGCACTGGAACAGGCTGCCCAGAGAGGTTGTGGAGTCTCCTTCACTGGAGACGTTCAAAACCCGCCTGGACGCGTTCCTGGGTGATGTGCTCTAGGTGACCCTGCTCTGGCAGGGGGGTTGGACTAGATGATCTTTCGAGGTCCCTTCCAACCCTATGATTCTATGATTCTCCCCATGTCGAGAGATAATGCTATTTTGTTGTAGAGGATGGCATGATTTGCCTTTGGTAAATCCTTGATGGCTTTTCCCAGTCATCTACTTCATTTGGTTTGTGACAGTTTCTAGGAGGTCTCATTCCATTACTTTCCCAAGGACTGAATACTAACGGGCCTACAGTTTCCTGGCTATTGAATAGAACAGAATAGAGTAGAGCAGAGCAGAGCAGACCTTTTTTTGGGCCCTTCTTGTAGATGGGTAAGACATTTTCCCTCTTCTAGTCATCAAGGATATCCCCTGATCTCCACAAATATTATAGACAGCGGCCTTGAAACAATGTCATCCACTTCCCTGGTGGCTTGGGGTGGATTCCATCTGGTCCCATAGATTTATGTGGGTTGAGCCCCTGCAAGAGGCTGTAGACCAGACCTTCCTTCATTACTTGTGAGTTGGCATATGTTACATATATGATACTGCTTGATCCTTTGACCTGGGGTCCAGCTGTAAAGACAGAAGCAAAGAAGGTATTAAGAATCTCTGCCTCGTCAGCATTATTAGTGATTAGTTTTGTGCTTTAGCAGGGAAAGTGCTGTTTAGCAATTGGTCTGTGTCTTCCCTGTGCTTCTGCTTACTGCTCAAATACCTGAAGAACCCTTTCTTGTTGTTCTTGATTTTTTGCCATTTTCAGCTGTAGCTCAGCCTTAGCCTTCATGACAGCATCTCTGAATGCCCTAGCAAGGTTCTTGCAGTTCTTGATGGGTATTTGGCTGCCTTTCCATAGCCAGTACGCTGCTTTTTTTTTTTTTTTCTTTTGAAGCAAAAGCTCATTGTTAAGGTAGCTGGTCTCTTGCTCTGCTTTCTTCCTTTCCCTTTACAGGGATGGACTGTTCTTGTCCTTCAGAAGGCTGTTCCTGGGCATTCTTCCCAGAATGCACAAGCTTTTTTGCCCTCCATGGATGTTTCCCACAGAATCTACAGTTCATTCATTCTCTCCTCCACTGATATATATCTGTTGTGCAGTCCAACAGGAGAAGACTTCTCCTAAAATCACCTTTTTTCTTTTCAAGGAGAATGAGGCCATTTATTCCTATCATTTTTAGTGCAGTAGCTGTTCTATGCTTGTTCACATACAGCGTGCATTAGCTGGTCTAGTACAAAAGGTCTCTAACTCCTCAGTTCAAGTGATTCCTTCTCAGATAACCATAACAATTTCTTAAAGTTCATGAAACAATCTTATAGGTCATCTTTGCTTAAGAGCTTAGTCAAGGTGAGTGTTAAACAACTCATAAATACATGTTAGAATTATTCATGGCTCAGTCCCATGTAGCTCAGAAGGTGAATTCTGGATCACGCCTTGCTGGAATTAGTGGCTGCATTCATATTTCACCCGCTGGCATTACTGGATATCCACTTCTCCCACCTACAACTGTGGTTTCATCTATTGTTTTCCACGAGTGCTAGAAGAATAGCCAGAAGGTCCTGTCTAAAAGTAATCTGGAGATACACACCTTCTGAGGTAATGTGCACAGCATATCAGACTTCATGTACCACCTTGAAAAGAGGGAAGGGATGGTTCTTAGCTAAACTAACACAACCAGATTAATTAAAACCATTTCACCTCTCATGACATTAGAGAATGTCTTCTGTGTCTGCTAAATTACTTGGGGTAAGAAAGTGTTCACCTTTGGTATTGTTACAGATGTAAACAGTATTTTCTTACAGATGTAATATATCTCCATACCCTACAACTATCTTTATTTTAACCAAAAGTAGTGATTATTATTGGAGAACAGAAAAGTATATTTGTAAAAAATCTCTACAGATTTCCTTGTTCTTATGTTATTTCATTCAGAAATATGCTACAGGCTGCTGTCAGGAATGAGTAATAGACCAAGTAAATATTTGTCTGAGCTAGTATGATCTTTCTTATTTTAAATCCTTACTGTCTTATGTACACACATGTGCATACAACCATCAAGATTGCCAGGAAATCAGTGATGATTGAAAGTAGGAAAGCTATAGAATTATTTACTTATTTTCTAATTGGACTTCTGACCATGGATTTCTTTACTGTTGCTGATTTACTGTGGTTGCCCATGAAAAAGTCTCAAGGGAAAGGAGAGTGTCATACGTGTATATGAACCCAAGAGCTGTCACCTGCTTTGAAGTCATCTGAAAGTAGGAGGCAAAGTTTTCAGTAGACATGCATCCATTAATGGCAAGTGAGAAACAAGCTTCCTTTGTGGACAGGTTATTTCATTACTGTCTAGTACCTTTTGGTTGCTGTTTTCTTTGTCTCATTGTTATGCATTTGGTACTGCCCATTGATGAAAATGGGTTATTTTTCCAAGAAGCTAAGTAAAGAACCGTGTTGGACTTAGTGTTGAACAGGTCTTCTATGCACCTCTGGGCTGATCCTAAATTATCTGAAGTCAGAGACACAGAACCCTGGCTGTTGCACCTACTACATGCCTGGACCTCTTTCAGACATGGAGAAGTCACTTCAGATTGTGTTGATGTGAGGAGTTTGATAACATTCTTAAAAAAAGTGTCTGTCAAATTATGGGGTCTTTTTCTAAACTTGATTATTTGTCAGCATGTCCTCGAGCGGCTAAGTACATAAAAAATGACCTTTTGAAGTTTCTCCCTAAAGGTGCAATCAGAAATAAAGAGAAAATGGAGGAGCTGGAAAGTCAACCGGTATTTTGCTGTGGATTTCAAACATCGTCATCCTTCTCTAGCGAGCAGCGGAGTGAACGGGGGGACACAACTCTCCATTCTGAGCAAGAGCAGCTCTCAGATTCGGATGTCCAGCATAAATGCAGAGAACCTAGCGACATGAGCAACTAAGGAAAATCAATCAACAAGCAAACCAAAATCCATCCCTTCAAAAAGAAAAATAAATCATAATTTTGGTGGTGGTGTAGATCCCTTTCCTTCATGTTTGCAGAGATGAAAAAGCAAAGGAAATGTGTATATATATCTTTTTAACAATCACTGTAAATACCCAAATGTACTCAAGGCCATTAATGGAAAACTGTTTAAAAAATAAACAGGCCAAGCCCACCCACTCAATGATTTACATTTCAGAGCATCTGCAAGTAATCCGTTGTCAGTGAAAAGTAATGTGATTGCTGTGCAGTTGTGATCTTTGGTTGCCAAACTGATACTAATCTGTGAATGGACATATTCATTGTTATTTTTCAAATTGGTTTTCATTTTTGTTTGCATTTACCTTTTTTTTTTTTTCCCCTAGTCAAACATATCTTAGCCTGGCCCTATTTTTTGGCATGTGAATTTCTGCAGTGTTTCTCTTTTGAGTCTTAAGATGGAGATAATACGTTTGGGTTAATCAAACCAGCCAGTTCAGGAAGAACTCCAGAAAATTCAGTTCATGGCTGGATTTAGTCAGAAGTACCCAGTGGACTTACAGAAACTGCTGTGCCAACGTGAAGCTGCATAACTACCCTCAGTCAGGGGAGGGACTCCAGACGAAAAAGATGGGATCGGCTGTTTTTTCTGTACACAGGGACACTTCTGGGAATGCTTTATGTTCTAGCTAAGCTGTGAATTTTCTAAAAGGGCCATACAGTTGAGATATATCTATATTTTTGGCATTGACTCATTGATTAGTAGATTGATTGATTGGATTCTTTGAATAATAAAAATAACTGTTCCCTCCCTTTCACCTTAAGAGCAAAAGTCAATTCCAGGATGGCCTTTCCCTCCAGATAACCTTGGACCCTCTGCATCTGTGTCCAAACACGGCATGGTTTTGGGTAGTGTTGTCACGCAGAGTGTGGTGCCTTTGCAATCTGGTTGACTTCTGTGTGTGGAGTCTTCCCTGACAGAGCAAGAGGCACAAGAGGGATTTGGCATGATCATTTGGGAAGTTAAAAGTCATCTGCATTTGGTAAGCAACTAAATTGAACAATAAGATGTTACGGAAGGAAAAGACAAAGACTTTGGATGACTCCCCACACCTGGCAGTTTTATTTCTCTTTGAATATTCTGTTTGTTTAACCACCAATGCTCTTACTCCTTTTCTTTGAGAAGAACTAAAATGTTCTTTCAAACTTTGCCTTGTAGTTAAAGCCACGACTGGTACATATCTACTTCAATCAAATGTCGATGATGTCAATTTTTAAGTCTTTCTGCAGTGCGTAAAGGCTTTAAGGACCGTCCTAGCGCTCACTTCATTCTGGATTTATGAACTGATATATATATATAAATATATATATATGTGTGTGTATGTGTATGCATATTTTAAAATACAAAAATGAAAATGACATTTAAAATGTGAAATTTTGAACTGAAACTAATAGCAACCAGGAAATTCAAAATTTAGGCTTGTTCCTTGGTGTTAGTGGACAGGATCATGAACTTAAAAAAAAAATAAATGAAAGACTCAGAATTTTAGTGTCAGCAGAGTGTGAGCTTTTAATTTCACTGGTTTTTGTTAGTTTAGGTAAAAAAAATGTTTAATGTCATTTAAAGGATAGTGTTTTTAAAAACAATGCTATTTTTCCTTATTTTTAAAGGGAGAAAAAAAGGTCTCAGAAAGTTGTGACAGAGATATTAATTATGGTACTTAACACTTATATAGTGCTTTATGGGGCATAATCTGCTCTCAGTTGTAGCAGTGTAAATGAATGTAAAAATAATTTGAAAGAGACAGAAATGTTGAGATTGACTTCATGTTTGTACAGGCTCATGCTCTTTTGAAAAGCTTACAACTCTTTCAGGTGAAATCTACCCTTGCATTGAGGACCAGCAAAAAGTTTTAAATTACTTTCATTGCACTCCAGTACTTAAAGTGCAAGTCAAATGATCTAGACGCCTTTTTTTTCAATTCTTCAGCACTGGTTTGCTGCTCCGAGAGCAGTATTAGCCCCCTCATACCAGACTCTCTGCAGAAGCCACTGAAGTATTTTAACTGATGGATTGGAGCTTTCTTTCTCATTTGATGCTGCTAAAGGCTATTTTATAAAGTTTCCTGAGAAGCCATGCAATTTGGAGTCCAGAAAGACATGGGAGATGGGGAAAGCCAGATCTGTCAGTTAAATGCAGATTTAGCCATTTTTTAAATAAGACTATCTAATGTTATCTGAACAGGTAACATTTAGGTTTGTATTTTCTGTAATACAGGCTTTCACAAGGTATTACATGGACAATACTGTAAGTGTATTATTTAAAAAAAAAAATCGAACAGTATATTTTGCATGAATGACTGGTAGCCAATTTTCAAGCACTAATAAATTAGAACTTTTGAGAAAAAGGTGTTGAATTACTGCCTCTAGTTGGAGACTTTTTGCCACGTTTCAGTTCAGAGTAAGAAAGTGTTTAGATCTTTTTTTTATTCCTTTTTTTTAGTGTTGTTTTTGAGGTTATTTTTGAATTCCGTTGTTTTCCTGGCGATACAGTGCTCTGCAATGTGAATTGGTGGATCACCTTCCAGTGCCTCGTGGGCAAGTGTCCATATCACCAAAACCACCCCCCAGTCATATATACTGGAGACCAGGTCCTCAGCTAAATTAAATTCAGTACAGAAAACTGTTGTTATCATTAGAACAAAGCCACTTCACCTTGGCTTGGGGTTTGGCTTTGGTGCATTACTATTACTATTATTTTTTGGTGGTCTCAGCAAGAGAGGCCAAGGACTGAAAACTTGGACTTGCCCTTTAAATTCCTAGATCCAATGCTCAGCAACAAGACAAGCTGGAGGGCAGTGAAGGGGAAATTTCTGCTGATGCAGTCCTTGTCTTTCTTGTTCAGTGGACAAATTGAGGTCTTTGGTACCTTTCACCAGCACTGAATTTACTAGAGGAAATGGTATGTCTTAAAATATTTAATATACAATATATTATACAGACAACCCTCTTCTGTTATGATTCTTTTGTTGACGGTGTCAATGCACTTCCAAATGCAGCTTTCCTTAATCAATCGAACTTCCTCAGTGTTACTGGAAAGATCATACTTCAGGTCTATATTGTTTTCTAAATCAGACTCTGATACCATCGCACAAATTAACTCTCAAGAAATCTTTATGTTGAATGTAAGCTGAAGATGCTGGACATGCATGGCCACCATTCACAGTGGCTGTCGTTTCTATTTGTTTCAGGATGGAAGAAACCCACAAGTGGTTTGCTTCTGAGTGTGTGTAAATATCAACTGAATGTAACAGTGCTTGATTTGATTTTTCACTGTGAAATATATTTTGGAGCTAGGAAGGCTATGTTATTTAAAACAATACATAATTAAAAAAAAAAACCAACAAAAACGTGCAGTGCTCCTTGAGCCATTTTTTCTACCATGTCCATGATGTATTTCTTGTCAAATTTTCTTATTTTGCATTTGTAAATGTACAAAAAGTTTCTGTCTTGCAGCTTTTGTGACTAATTACTGTATCTAAGCACTGTTTTATTATTGACTTTTTGTTGTGGAGTGCTGGTACTACAGGACAATTAACATCCCAAAATGAAAACTACAACCTCTATTTCAAAGAACAAGGCTTGCTTCATTGCTGCATGGTGACCTCACGTCTTTTTACCTTCATCTACATTTAGTATATCCGGAACTCAGAGCCCAGGTAATGAAACTTAAATACCGAGTTGTGGGAGTTTTTATTTATAGAGGAAAAATATCCAAGTTCCTTTATTTCGTTTAAATATTTATATTTGAAAAACAGGTGTTAAAATAAAGTGGTGGGAGAAGGGACAGAGTTCAAAGCAGGTGAGACCAGAGTGAAATGCAAAAAGATGCAGTTTGGAAGTTAAATTCAAATGCTTTATTTGGTGTCTAGCTCCCCATTTTGAGCATTTGTCTATCATTGCAACTAAAGAACTCTGTCGTGCAACTACAAAGCTAAATAACAACCAGAAGTGGGCAGGAACTAACTGTGTTAGTAATTTGAGATTACATTTGCAAAGATGTCTCTGCCTAGACTCTCTCCGTCATCAATGGCACGTGTGAGATACCTTCCAGAACAGAATGCAAAGCAGTTCAGAGAATCATAAAATCAACAGTCCAAGTTGGAAGGGACCTTGAAAAACCATCTAGTCCAACATTTCATGAGGAAGGGAGCCAAGATGACATTATGTAGCACCCTGCTTAATTGCATCTTGAAAAACTCCAGTGATATGGACTTTACCACACCCCTGAGGAGGTTTTTCCAGTGAGTAATTGTTCTCAATGTAAAAAATCTCTTTTCTGTATTGAGATTAAACCCCTCCTGGTGCAACTTAGAGTCATAAAATAACAGAATGGTGCAGGTTAGAAGGGATCTTAAAGATCATCTATTTCCAACCCCCCTGTCCCTGGACAGGGACACCTCCCACTAGACAAGTTTGCTCAAAGCCCCATCCAGCCAGGTCTTGAACGTTTCCAGGAATGAGGCATCCACAACTTCTCTGGGCAACCAGTTCCAGTGCCTCATCACCCTCACAGGAAAGAATTTCTTCCTAATATCTAATCTAAATCTCCCCTCTTTCAGTTTAAAACTGTTGCCTCTCAGCCTATCACTCCATTCCCTGTTCCCCCTGTCTTTTCCATGTGGCTCCTTGTGAAAAGACAGCCTCCATCCTCTTTGTAACCACCATTTAAGTACTGGAATATTGTGATGAGGTGCCCCTGAGCCTTCTCTTCGCCTGTTATGAAAGACCTAATTGCTTCAGTCTTTCCTCATTGAGCGGGTTGTCCTTTCCGTTGATCATCTTCATGTCCTTCCTTTTGACATTTTACAGTCTGGCCACATCTTTCTTGAATTTTTGGAACCAGAACTAGGTACAACACAGTGTTTGTTAGGTTCCTGCTCAAAACCTGACCTGGGAGAATCTGATCCTTTTCCACAGTGACGAAAGGATTAGGTGCCATAATCTGCCTTGTCCAGTCATTGTGTAAAATTGTGGCTTGTCATAATATTGTCATACCAATGATGGATTAAATCCTGCTTCTGTGTAACATGATAGCTTCTGTGCTTGGATATGAAGGGCTATGCAGGACCTCTGATTAGTTCAAAGATCCCTTCCCTTCCCTTCCCTTC
>VXBO01002526.1:29826-43811 GCA_013400135.1 Rhinoptilus africanus | reverse complement strand
CCTTCCCTTCCCTTTTTCCATAAATCCCGCAGACAAAAGAAATCAGTAATTAAAAATACACAAAGACAAAATGTTCAAGAACAAAAAATATTTAGCCAACTTAGAGCTGTTGGTCTCTGATCCTCAGGTTCAAGACTGGCACAGTGCTGTAAGGACACTTAATCTGAAGGAAACTCCGTAATTGCCGTTATTTTCACAGCATATTACTCCCACTCTTAAACTGATCCGTTCCCCTTTTAAAATTCAGTAGGCTTTTCCTTTTTTGCACTTTCACTTCCCACTGGAAAGTTATTGTAGAACTTCAATCTTCTGGCAGTTAGAAACCTTTTTTCTGAATTCCAAATTAAAATAACTGCTGACTTGCTTATGCTCTTTGTCATACTAATCTTGCCTCTAGTTTCTTTCTCCCTTCCTGTGATATGAACAGCTCTATTTCAGATAAAGTCTACAGTTTATCTTTGGTCATGCAGTTGAAAGATAAGACTAAAAATAATTATGCTATTCAGCTGCATTTGTTTCAGCTCTAATCTTGATTTGGGCTGCAAAACCACTGCAAGGAAACAAACACATATATATGCAAATCCATTGAGAATAGTAGGAAAATTAACTGGAAGCAGTGTATCAAGCACCCTGGGGGAAAAAAAAAAAAGTAACAATATAAACTAAGGGAAAGATTTCCAGTTCTTGAAAGTGTATAAATGAGATTTTCTTTTTGAGGAGCTTTCATACAGTCAGATCTAAAGCCAGAAATGATCCCTGTCTTCTCCTTTTCTGGTTTCAGTTATAACATTACAAGAGAAACTGCATTGCTGCTGTTTCCAATCAAAGGGATAGGACACTCACGTCAGTCACCGTACTGCAGGAAATCAACATTCAAATTAGCAAAAATATACTGATTGTGTCAGTTTGGGACTTTTCATTGCTCATCTGTCTGACACCGCTACTAAATCTCTACTAAATCTGGCCTGTGTACCATGCAGGTACCTAATTTCATGTTATCTTTCCAGATCAGCCCTGCCAGGAACTAAATATACAAATTTCAGAGGGTATAGCAAAAAAAAAAATTATGTCCAGAGTGACTTTAGAAAATAGTGGCAATAAAAGAAATGCAAAACCCAATAATTTAATTGGGTTTATTTGCCCTGTTTGAAACTGTTTTTCAATAGTGTTTCACAAACAGGTTTTTTATGTCAGAGTTTTTCAGCCTGTGGTCTGTGGAGATGTGAGAGACTATTTCTGAAGTATCAATGGAAAACGATTAAGGAAAATAAGTTCATTCATTGTATATAGTAATATATGCTTGTTAGGCTCCTGAAGGGCTTTTGTGTTACTTGTAATTATGTGAAGCTTCCCACAAATCAAAAAAAAAGGTTGAAAACTACAGCTGCAAACAGCTGAGGATGAGTTACTGCAAGCTGTTTTCCCAGGAAAATCTAGATCAGCATCTGTTTTTTCAGCTTCCTGCCCATAGCATCATCCAGTCTTTGATGAACTTCTTAATGTCTCTCATCCAACATCCACTTTGACAAATAATGATAAAGAGATGGTAAGGAAAACATGACCATTTTTAGCCAGCTATAATCACAAGGAGTATCTACATCCAAGTGTTACCGAAGGGTCAGGATGAAAGAGCAGTGTAACCAGGTTTCTTTGTAGACTTCACAGCAAGTGTGTGGTTTGAGAAGATACATGTAGAACAGATGCTGCATCCTAGATGAAGCTACTGTACTTACCCCTCTGTGTCCTCAACATCAACAGAAACATGCAAGCTGTGATTTCACATCTGTTATGAAGTCTTACAAAACCTTTTTAAAAGACTAAGTCCAGGATCCAAATGTCAAAGGTAATCCTCATAGTTTCCACATTCAGTGGATGTACCTAGAAAGTTCAACAAATTAATTTTCCTCCTTGGTTTGATTATGTATTTCATGATGTTAAGACTTTCTTTTTTTGGTCTGAGATTTTCTCATGCGGGCAAGGCTTCCAGAGAAATGTAGGATGCTTAAAATCATCTGCTACGTGACACTGGAGAGCAATAAATATGATCTCAGCAGAGCTGTTGTAGCTCAGAAGGTCTAAAGGGAAGTAAGACAAGGTAGATAGAGCAGATATAGCAGATCGAGATGATTATATGGGACACCACATGGGATCCTGCTTGGTCTCCAGCTGCCAGACAAGGTTAGTGTCTCTTATAGTTCCTATGTCATATCTGTGAGCTCTGTGTGGATATCTAGGAAACTGAGATAAACTCACTGGGTTTGATTCAGCTCCCAAGTTAGAAAGCTAGACTTTGATATCTATTTGAAGGCGTTGTCTGTTAGACTTCTGGGTCTACAGCTGTAGAAATGTACGTAATGCAAAGATGCAACAAAATATCTGGGTTTACCTGATTGTCGTTCTTAGGGAGTCAAATATCATGGGCTATATTAAATACATGTCCCTTTCAACATCCGGCACCTTCAGCATTGAGCATTTTTGCTCATAGACAAAGTCCTGGAAAAGATCCTGTGTCACTAAGCAGGCAGCTAAGGAGATGTCCACATCACTTAACTTTAGACATCGATAGTGAAGATATCTTTCTTTGGTCTAGTTTCTCCACTATGCCTCTGTAGTCGCAAGAGAGAAATGAGCAATTTCAGAGTACAAGCATCAAACATATTTTTGATGTCTACTCAAGGGTAAGATGATTCATACTTTGCAAGTATCTGTTTCTTTCCACCAGGAAGTCCAGCTGACCAGATCAGAGACAGATGTTGACACTGTGGAAGTCTACACGTAAATGACTTTTCCCCTGGCAACTTTGCCCAGTTACTATTGTTCTGCTTCAAACATGCTGAGAAATAAAGGTCTTGAAAAGCTTGGGGGTGGGTTCTTTTGGGTATTACCAAGCAGATCTGGGGGAGCTGTATGCCTGATAAAAGCTTAGTAGCTCTCACCGAGAGCAGTTTTCAGGAAGTCTTGCTTTCTCTGTCAAATTGTGTCCATATGTCCAGTGTTTCTGTGTCTAGAAACAAACCGTGGTATATAGTGCACATGCAGTGAAAAAAAAGATAGGATTTTATCCTCTGCCCCTAGCAATCAGGCATATGCAGCCAGTTCAGAATTGCATTAGGAAGATGCGGAGTATGTAGTCGTAGTTAAGGATGCTCTGATGTTAAGCTCCATGCTTACCTTTACTAAAGAGCTAAATTCAGCTAAATACACATTGTACTTTGTGTATGACAACAGACCAGCAAAGCTTGAACAATGTTTTGAACCTTGTGGTCTTTCACCTTCTTATGATTCAAATTGCAATTTCCCATCATCTTTCTTTTGGGGAATTCATCTATGTAAAGAATTACTGTGTGATATGACACTGTATGATATGACACTCTTCAGTGTCTGAAATGACTTACTTAGGATTCTGGATATGCCTTTTTTGATGGACTTTGTGCTTGCAGAGAGGTCTCAAGAGGCCTTTGTGTACTGGTATAATCTGTAAAAACAAATATTTAGTGTGTTCATTTCCTTTCCTTTGTTCTTGTCAATTTTGTGGCAATGCAATGTGCTATAGCTCTGAGAAGTACCAAGTTGTTGGATGGAAAGCTGTATTTTGGGTTTTGACTGTGTCAAGATACAAAATTACTGGCCTGTTGGGTCTAATACTGACCTTTTTTGGTCAAATTTGGTTTAATTGGTATTGGGATCTGGGGTTATTCAGCTTTGTTATGAGGTGGAAACACAGATATCTATTGCTGCTTTCTAACCTTTTTTTGTGTTTTGAGAAATTGTTTTTAACATGTATACTGCTGTAGATGACACAATAAATGTATTATTATTTTGTTTAAGTCTGTTCTGATGTAAATTGCACCAAAGAAAAATTTTTGTCTGTGAAGTTACAGGGTAGTGTATTTCTCCCTAAAGAAGCATGATGGAGTTTTTTAGGCTAAAAGGGTTAGCTTAATCATGGGAAAGAGTCCTGGAAGTCTGCTGGGCAAAGTCAGTCCTGGACCAGCAAAGTGTGAAGTCTTTGCCATCACTGAACCATGCCCAGTCTTCCTTCAGCATCAATCAGTGGACTGACGTGGGGAAGACGTTTAGCACACTGCTTCAGTAGTAGAATCATAGAATCATTTCCTGTGCAACCTGCTCTAAGGTGGTCCTACTCTGTCAGGGGGTTTGGACTAGATGATGTCTAGAGGCCCCTTCCAACCCTATGATTCTATGATTCTATGATTTAGGTTGGAAAGACCTTTAAGACTGTTGAGTCCACTTGATATTCAGACATTGCAAGTCCACCACATCCCTCAGCACCATGTCTACACCTCTTTTAAATACCTCCAGGGATGGCACCTCAACCACTTCCCTGGGCAGCCTGTTCCAATACTCGATAACCCTTTCAGTGAAGAATGTTTTTCCTAATATTCAGTCTAAACCTCGCCTGGTGGAGCTTGAGGCCATTTCCCCTTGTCTTATAGCCTGTTACTTGGAAAAAGAGACCAACTTCCACCTCACTACAACATCCTTTCAGGTAACTGTAGAGGGTGACAAGGTCTCCCCTCAGCCTCCTTTTCTCCAGGCTACACAACCCCAGTTCCCTCAGCCACTTCTCATAAGACTTATGCTCTAGACTCTTCACTGGCTTTGTTGCCCTTCTCTAGACATCCTGCAGCACCTCGATGTCTTTCTTGTAGTGAGAGGCCCAAAACTGGATACAGCACTCAAGGTGCAGCCTCACCAATGCTGAGTAAAGGGGAACAATCACTTCCCTAGTCCTGCTGGCCACACTATTTTTGATACAGGCCAGGATGCTGTTGGACCTCTTGGCTAACATGATGGTAAATTGAACATATATATGTTGAAACTGAAGTTAGAAATGTGTCAGGGAGCAGCCAGGGCCAGCTGATCCCAAGACATGAGGTCTGGGAGACAAGCAGCATCACATGAATGGCAGGACCAGTCACAGCCCAGTGAGGGAGCAAGGAAGGCCTGGAATGGAGACCAGGTTCAACCAAGAGTCCAGATCATCAGGCAAGTTCATGGTGGTAAGGTAGGTCTAAGACACATCCAAGGACAAGCCAGGACTTCAACCTATGGATCCATCCCAAATCAGTGGGATGATTCCCACCTTGGTGGGGTAGGATTGTTGTAAAGATGTAGATCAGCATCCTACAGAATTGCTGAGGCAGGGTCTTGGCTGAAAGGGGGTCTTGGGCCCATGGGCAGGTTGCGAGTTGAGGAGGACAGAGTAGATATATGGATTTTCATTTTTTTTTATATTTCAAACCATTGTAAATACCCTACGGTAATCCATTTATATGGATTTACTAGGTGAGCTGAGGCAGTCTCAGCCCCTTCTTTGAGTGCTAGGTGATGCAGCACAGGACGTGCCTCCCTTTTCCACCATATGTAGAAGGGTAGCATCAGTCACTATGTTACTAGCCAGGGAGATTAACAAATGTGGAACAGGGAGTGTGGAAAAGGCCTTTTTTCTAAAGGTTACATCTAGTCTAAGAGATTTATTTTAGGCTTGTCTTATAGTTAAGAGGCAGAGAAAGAAAAGGCACCTCCAAAATTTTTTCAGAAGACTCTTAAAGTCCTACAATAAGTCACCACAATTATGAAGAAACAATACCACACCAGAGCACATTTGCTCTGAGAACATGACAGTGGAAAAACTTCATTTACTAGGTCTGTAAACACACCAAGGAGAGTACTGCCTCGAATCCTGCTATATTTTCTGAAATTGAAAAATTGTCACTCCGATATTAAAACAATTCTTCCTTTTAATTTGATTTTTTTGTTTTTATTTCTCTCTATCTCAAGTTTAAATTTCTTTTAAAACACTTTTTAACCCTACAGTATCAAGACTTACAGGTTCGGTCTGTGACTTACCAAAGGACTATTTCTTACAACTTCTATCTAGTGAGGCAAAACCATCAAACTGTATCTGACAGTTTCTGTAGCATTTTCCAGTCATTGAGCAGTGAGTAACCACTAGATTTCCAAAAAAGTTGGATCTATATGTGCATTTAAGGATTTAGTCTCTCACCCATTAGATTTTCTTGACTCCACTATAGTCAGTTTTTAATCTTGGGTGTGTATTCAATAAACTTTGTCCACTCACACAACTTGACTTGAGATTGAGTTTGCTGGAGAGGAGTCATTTTTGCTTAGCAATTTAGTAGATGACAAGAAAGTCATAACATGCTCATGATGCAACCACACAGGTAGCCTGAATACAAAGGAATGAAGCTATGACCCTCCTTTAATACGCTTTAGATATAGGGTGTTTATCTCATGGAGTAGGACTGAGGGAATAAGAAGACATGCACACATGGACTAAGTGCCCAAGCTTTCGTTACAGAAAATGGACACCAACAGCAGTGATTTGATGCTTAAATGCAAATAGCTAGTGTGATTTCAGGAGCTGTGTGGTGTCCTGCCTGGCCTCCAGCTGCTTTTCCAGAAAAGTTTAAGTGTCCAAAAGTCTAGATCATACCTCCAGGACAGCGCAGATGTCTTGGATGCCCTGAGACACCTCAAATAGCATTTGATAGCTATGATTATGCAGTAGAAACAACCTCCAGACCATTAGCCGGTGATGTCTAGACAGCTATACAGTTGGCCAAATGTAGGTGCTTTCTTTAAGGAGAGTTGAGTGGCTCATGGATTTGACTAACTGTATTGCTAATAATTCCACTGTCTTAGACATCCAGATCATATATAGGCCTAAATTTTGATATTATAACCTGTAAGCTGAACACCACCTTTACAGAAAAAGTATTGCATTGGGTATTTCTTATCACAGCATTTAATTTTTCCTGAAGATCATTCTCTGTCATGCAATGCATTTATTTAAATTGATTAACTGTTTCTTCCCTTAGTTTGAGATGCACTGCAACACTTCCCGGTGTTCAGGCCTGGTTTTCCCTCAACAGCTTCTACTATCCCACTGCATTGCTCTGAAAATCCAGCTCTAGGTGAATAAGGCTATCTTCGGGAAGCTCAGCATTGGCAAAGCAGATAAAGCTGCCTCCTGGAAGAATTTATTTAAATCTGGAGTCCACAGAATCAAGCTGTCTGAAAAAAAAATATGCTGATACTGTAAGAATTAAAAATCTACCCTTGACAAGAAATTTCAGCTACCTTAACATCCTGTCTTTGCTGCAACACCAAGAAAAACAGCTGAAACTGTTGTTCTTAGTCTTTTCAGG
Source organism: Rhinoptilus africanus (assembly GCA_013400135.1). Classification (NCBI taxonomy): domain Eukaryota; kingdom Metazoa; phylum Chordata; class Aves; order Charadriiformes; family Glareolidae; genus Rhinoptilus; species Rhinoptilus africanus. The sequence goes on along the minus strand of VXBO01002526.1, from coordinate 36,615 downwards.
TTGAAATGTAGTTTGAAAGGGATTTAAAAAATAACACTTGAAGAGTTAAACTGTGTAAAAGATGCCAGGGGATTAGAGGAAAAGAAAGCAGCTTTTCCTAGCTGATACAACTTAAAGATGTATTACAGCTGTCCTTTGGTAATCATGCAAATCTCATTGGGAGAGGGCATACATCAGGTTTGTACTGGCTGTGAGCAGGGGGCAACGTTTTCGTTCATTGCCTGGCTTTCCGGACTGCACAAATCTAGACGGGCAAGCAGCATGCCCAGCACACACCAGGCACCAGGAGATGGCAGTGCCTCCACGCAGACCACACCGCACTTCTAGACACCTTTTTATGCAAACCCTTTGCTGCCTTCGCAGGCCTGCAATGAAGCAATATAACCCTGAAGCATTGCCTACTCCTACACGCCTGTCCTTGGGTGTTGTAAGAGACGGACTGTAAATTTCCTGAGGAGGGGCAGAAGGCCCTCCAAACCTTCAATGGAATGCCTCAAACACTCTTAAGGACATAAATAATGCAGGCCTGGTTTTCAAAGAACTGATAAGACTAACATTTCTGGCGCCTGAAAGGGTGGGAGAAATGTCTTGTGAAGACAGGATAGTTTTGCCACTCGTGTGATGAGCTTGCTAGTTCTCAGTTCTCAAGGCCATCGTGTCCAAAAAGTGACCTTTGCTTCATTATCCACGAAATACATATGAAAGCGCACACCCCTGCATATGCTAATGAAAATTATAGAGATCATGCTAAACATATATGACTATGGTTCTCCTCTCCCCACCCAAATCATGTTACACATCACCTGGGAGAAGGGGGAAACCTGAGACGTGGCTGTCCTCAGCAAGGGGGTGGACCATGCTAATTCAGCAAACATAAAAGGGGAAAATAAGTGCCCCTGGGGGAACAAAAGAAGAAACAAAAGAAGCAGATAGTGCCTGGAAGGATTCTTCCCAAGAAAGAAGACCATACCTCAGAAGATTCTTCCCAAGAGAGAAGATTATGCCTGGGAAGATTCCCCGAAAAAGACGCTGGAACCAGGATGGGTGATCTCTTTCTCTGTCTTTTTCTCTGTCTTCCTTTCTCTATCCTTCAGTTTCTCTTTTCTCTTACAATTGCTAAGAAACAGTTAGAGTTGCTAAGTAACGACCTTAAATATGACCTTAACTACTGTTTGTCCTAAATCACTGCTTGTAACTAACACCATGTATATCCCATCACTCATCATAACTTGTTACATACCTAACCAATTATTGTGGACTTGTTAAGACCTATACTAACCATTTTGGTAAGCTAATAAATGTTTCTATATGGACCTTGAGATTTATCTCACCTTAGTTTGCACAATTGAGAATTTACGAATCTGAAGTCATTTACCCCCCCTCTTTCCTGAGAGTGGGACGTGACAGATGTACCATCAAGAAGGGATCAGCAGCCTTTTCACAACCCAAACACAACCTTTATCCAAGAAACTTTTGCACTCCCCAGGATTATTAAACTCATCACCAGGTTGTTCCAAGAGTGCCCTTTATACTAATTATGTAAATAGTAGTTTTGTATATATGCAGAATAGCTTCATATACCACTCGATTCCAGTTTATGGCTCACACATCCTAGTCCAAAATGTTTGAAAAGTAAAACGTTTGAAAATACTAATAACATTGGGAGGGATGCAGGGACATTTTGGACAATGACTGTCAGAGCCAGTGGCTGGCGTATTGCTGAGGTTGCTGGAGAACCTTTGAGGCGTTGGGTTGGATCTCTGTGAGATAAGTTGTGAGGTTGACTGGAAAGAATTTGAGGCAACAGGGGATATCTGGGGAGTTAATGCAAGATGAATGTGCATGGTGATGATATATGGGTTGTGGAGTTTGGCAGGAACAGTGGTGTTATGAGAGCTGTAGAATTGTCTGAGGAAACTGAACACTGGATGACTAATGGTAAGATCCTTCATGGTGTATTGGAACATATCACCTTTCCTAGCTATTATTTTTCCTTTCCCTGGATCCTTTGTCCAATATAGAACCTTCCCAGTAATAAAGGAAGAGGATATGTAGTGAGATAGGTGGTCTTTAAGTCAAATGCAGGCCATCCTGGAAGCTCAGCTGGGAAGATGGAATTGTTGTGTGACACAAGATGGCTGATACATCCACTGAATAAACCATGAAGTTTGGTGGGAGACAAAATAAAGGGGAGATTGTACTCAGAGGGTAAGTTGACATGATGTAAAGCCTCAGGCCAGTGTTTTTTGGAAGAACTAAAGTCTGCCAAAAAAGTAGAAGGATATTTCATTCCAACTTTGGTCCTCCTCGAAGACATATGAAGAGATATAGGTCAATTTCTTCATATAGACAACTCTGTAATGTTTAACAGAACTATTTTCTTAATAAAACATTCAGAAGTAAGTAAGTCAGATACCTGAAATAATGGTCATCTCTAAAAAATGGATTGAAGCAGGGTACCACAGACCTGTGACTAAGTAATGGTGTCTTGGAAGGGGAGTGGGGCATTCAATCAGGCTATAGGATCATGTAATGTAAACTTTTTATTGGGTGAAGAGGTCAAAATTGTGTATATCCATTGGCTTCAAAATTGTACCTATAGTAAACACAATTATAAGACTGTCCTTTTTTTTATAAAGTGTCAAATGAAACATCCAAATTGACATAATATAATTAAAAATTACTCACTCAAAACAGCTGTAATTATCACTTAAATTTTATAGATGTACATCATACAAATGTGTTTACATCACTATGCCAGGCAACAACACAGGAGCAAGGATTACTTTTACAAGGAAAATGGATAAGGAGGTCCAAATAGACAAAATAACATGTTATAGAGAGCATCTGATTCATTGAGACAGGTGGGGTAAATGCCTAACTAATAAATGACTGATCTGAATTATACATATAGAAATCTGGACAATTAATCTCTGCTCTAATAATGGAATGAGAGATGAAACACCTAAAACCAACGAAGAGATTTCCACAAAGTCAAATGTCCCCTGGCCTAAGAGTATACAGCAAAATGAGGGACTGGAGCACTACTATTTAGAGCTAAAGAATTATTGCAGTTCACAGAAAGATACCATGTACTTGTATGGCCATGGTTTCTAGCAGTGCTTTCAAGTTTGGATGCAGGTTCTCCTGGAAATGGTCTTATCTTGAAAGGAACTATAGCTGTGTCTAGTGTACCTTGTGTGTCCTTTCTTTGCTTTTGGAGAGTTTGAGGTAGTGTCCAACTCAGTTCTGAAGAAAGAGAAAGGCCACCTGAAGAAGTGATGAAAGCACATTCGTCCACTCTGTTATATGACCATATTTTGCTTCACTAGACCACACTGCTGTGCTGATAATTCTGAACTCAGAAACAGCACTGAGCAGAGTAATAATGAGCTGAGAAAGTAAAGACAGGATTGTGATAATCACAGCTATTACACCAGATTATTCCTCAAAGGAAAGTCCCCCAAAAAACACGAAAGCACTTTAATTCTATATGTCATTGATGGATACAGCCAATCTTTAAGGTTATGGTGGCAGAAAGTCAGTTTCAGCTACACAAGAACAAGAATCTGGGTACTAAGGTTAAGTCTGTAAATCATTCTGATCTCACGGTAGCCCAGCTGGCATGCTATATTGGGTTTGCTCTGTGTTCTTCCTTCATAAGCAAATAATCTCTCTAAAGTTCAGCTAGTCCATGTTTTCCTACGGACAAGAAAGGGTTTCAGGTCCTCTGGACTAATTTAATCTCTCTCTTCACCAGGCATGGAAATAAAAACCCAAGCAGATAATGGAACTCGTTCTCTTTTTGTGTCACTCCTGCGACACCTTGAAATTCCTTTTAAAGGAGGATGCTTACCAAGTTTCTGTGTGTAATTCCCATTAAGTTGGCTCAAGTTGTCTCAAAAAACCTAGTAAAACATTAATGATCATGGCAAAATTTTGCCACCATCTAACTGTTTCCAATTAAGATTAGGAATAGTGCTCTTGAGAACTGGAAATTTTGGGAAAAACTAACAAAGACGTGGCAAACATACTGGGCCTGGGAGGAATTAATATAGGTTTTCATTTTTGGTGCTAACCTGTTGATTTATACTAACTCAAGGTTTGGCTTTTCACAACAAAATAAGTGGATTTTATATGCTTAAGGAGAGACAGAACCAGGGTTGTGATACTGATCTGTACCAGGTCAGAAAAGCAGTTCATATTCAGGACAAGAAATTCATGGAAGGCTCTTGACACTATGAAAAGCCATAAAGGATCCAAGCTGGCCATCTCTTCAGTAGTGTGTTACAATGTCACAGCAGCTCGTCCTGCTAGAAAAGCTCAAACAGAAGTTACACCATTCTGGCGCACAGATATTTTCCGTTTTGGACTGATTTTTTCAAGCAGTGATAATTGAGTGACATAGTTGACTGGACTGTTTTCTCTGGACAAAGTCCTGTGTTTGTGTGTGAAGTTTAGGTATTCTTGATACTGCCATTTGCACAGTTGTTTCTTCAGTTCACTTTGAACCTACAGGAAAAGAATTTAAAAACAAAGAATCAGAAAAATAAGATTTAGTGGACTTTGAAGGTAAAATATGCCAAAATGTCTGCCTGACTACTTAGCCCAGATGAACAAAAGCACCCAAATCAATCAAGACTTAAAACATTTTTAGAAGAACTTAAAATGCATCCCTATTCACTTTTGAAAATAAACTGACTTAGTTTGTAAAATTCAGAGGATGATGGTACAGTTTTTGACTGCAATTTCTTTGCTTATTCTTGTAGGTCTGCTTCATAAATATTTCTACCTTTTTTGTATAATTTCTATTTTTCCTCATGCTGAATCTTCTGTGCTTCCTTGCTGTGACCTGCTATGTACCATAAGGGTCCTTCTCCAGCCTTTCAGTTTATCCAGATTGAAATCCCTCTTAGAGATCCCTTACTGTCTCTGAAATATACTGAAACAACTTGAACACATATTACATTTGACAGAGGTCTCGAGGATCCTCAAAAGCATGGGCAAAACTGACTTTTTTTGCCATCTGACACACAAGGTAACAAGTAGGTTGAGCAATCCTGTAGGTCCATGGTCTGCTATTGACACTCCTGGGACCTGGGTGAAGGGACAAGGGGAAAGTAGGTTCTGTTGCCCTACGTAAAGCACCTCACGCTCCAAGCTCTAGCAGAGGGAGTGCAAGTAGATGCAGGAAACACCCATTCCTTGCCTCTGTTCACATGAGCAGTCTGCTCCTGTGGATTAATTGCTCACTGTGCCGTATTACCTCTGTTCACGTTCAGCTTTGTCTCCACCTGGTTCTCCTGCAAGGCAGGTGGCCCTCCTGAATGTCTACAAAGTGATGTACAAATGCCATCCTAAACTAAGATTTGTCAAATGCTTCTAACCACACAGCCGCTGTCTTTTGCAGCTGTCATTAGTACTGAAAATCTATGACAGCGCTATAGTTGTAGCACCATTAGCACAAAGCCACTCCAAATTAAATGCAGAAATAAACTAAGTCAAACTATTTTTACAGGGTATGTATGTATGGACAAATGTGATTTAAGTACTCTGAACTTATGAATTCATCTAGTAATTCTGTTATCTAATCCTCTGCTAGGTACGGGCTCTACTCTGACGTACATGAAGAAGGGTGGGACACGAAGAAGTACTTCTTGGACAACAGGGCTCCACAAAAGTCTCTGGCAATATTTATCCTTGATGTGGCCCCTATTCTGCCTTTATTCTCTCTGTTAACCACACAGACATGCCAGTCCCTGTGTGCAACTTCAAGTATGGATGACACAAGCCGCCTGGATCTTTCAAGGCTCTAGTAAATAAAAAGGGGCTTTTTTCATCAATCTGGTACTCCAGTACTATCGCAGCAAGCTCAAGGCCCTTCAGCTCTCCATGCCCCTTATTCCAAACACCAGGAGATACCAGTTTCATCCCATACAGATACCACCCTGCCTGGCAGCAGCACAGTCTCTCACATTGTTGCAGATACTTAAAACTGAAGAAACACACACAGAGAAAATATTAATTATTTTTTATGATTGCAGGGAACCATAACAAATGCAGGAAGGATATACTGCCAAGTTGTAATGAGTGGCCAATCTGCTCCAGAAAGTTATCCCTAAGCAGCATGGATGCAAGCCAACTCATGCCACTTAATCTTGGTGCCAGAGATCACTCTCTGCCTGTCCCTTTTTTAACACCTAGTAGCTTTTTGTATTGGGAGATAAAATATGGAAGCTATTTAAAGGCTGTTAGCAAGAAGTTTAGGCAGACAGAAGGCAGGTGGGAAGCAGAGCATTCTGTATTTACAATTAGTCCTGAAGGCACTCTCTAAGAACAACACTAGAAGGGCAATTATAAATTGTTTTTCTAAGTAAAAAATGTATTTTAGGCATCATTCATCTTTGGGTAGGATTAATTTCACCTATATTTAGCCACGTCTATGAGAAGTGTCCAGTCTAAGCTAGTGGGGAGACTGAGGCACCATTAGTGAGTCCTTCTCCTTATCTAACCTACACACTTTTCTGAGGATGAGATATGTTTTTACATTTCCTCCTGGCTTTTGTTTCATTCTGCTCTTTTGGGGAAGGTGCAAGCAAATTTATTTAGTTTTTAAAAATATAGGCTCTCTAAAATGTACTACAGGGAATTTAGCCAAATTCTAAAAATTATACAAAACCAAGCAAGAAAGTGTTTGAATAAAACTACTGAAAATGCATAGTCTGCCGGGAAAGGGAAAGGGAAAGGGAAAGGGAAAGGGAAAGGGAAAGGGAAAGGGAGAGGGAAAGA
>VXBO01002526.1:0-23999 GCA_013400135.1 Rhinoptilus africanus | reverse complement strand
ATTTAAAATTTTGTTTTGATTTAGGGGGGGTTTAAGAAAAAAAAAAAAAAAAAAAAAAAACCAACAACAAAAAAAACCCCAACAAAACCAACAACAACAAACCCACATATTATACAATAATTTCCAGCTATTTGAAATTCAATACCATATAATGCGGTATTGCTTTTCTCCCAGCTTACTGAAAGGAGACACTACTTTAGCTTTCACATTTCAAAAGATACTCAAGGCAAAACGAAAAAAACATACTAATACAGTTAGCAGAATGGGACCTTTGATGATCCATAACATCACTCCATTTTCATCGTCGTCCCAACATCTGAAACAGAAAACAAAACCAGTCATGTTACCTGTCCCATGTGAGCTTCCTACAACACATGAAAGTATTTCTGTCACAGAATAAGAAACTGATAGACACTAAGTCTTAAATCACTATTTAAAGGGCCCTGCCAGAACTCGTACTCTGATAACTATCTAAGAGTCCCTGTGCAGCCCCATCTAAAGGAATTTTATTCAGTAAGAGGTTAAAGAACCAAATCAAAGTCAAGAAAAGCAGATACGTATTTTCAGGCTTCTTTCCTGCTCTTCTGCTGAAAAAGTGACTGTTTTACAGAGTACAGGTGAGAGATTAAACTACTGTGCATCCATAAAAGTAATGACTTCGGGGTCATGAGGAAATAGGAAAAAAAATCTAAAGCCCTAGTAAAGGTACCTTGAAGAGAGAGAGCAAAATGGGCTTCTGGTCCCTGTTTTGAGGCTCTTCATGTATTTAACATCAATAACAGTCCAGTTTAACTCCCTCTAATCAAGTACTGCACATGTTAGCTTATATCATGCTCCCTCTTCCTGTGTTTTCCTTTCCAGTTTTGTGACACAGGATATTTGGCTGCATAACGACAAAGCTTACAGATGGTGGCTTATCCCAGTGCCTCTGAGTGTAAGGTGTATCTTTGCAATGTGAACAATGGGAGTTCAGAACTGTGTCTGAAGGATTTGAGTTTCCATTCTTTAGGCTATTAGGTAAAAGAGGAGTGGTTTTGATACTGTAGTTTGTTTGTATAGTCAATATTAGAAGAGCAATCAAATGAATAAAGGATCTGAAATGAGATTCGTCTGACTGTGTAGACATCTCCATGCCTCTATTCAGCTACATTTCCTTTGCAGTCAAAGGAGATCAATATAGCAAGTGGCAATTAATCTCATTTTAAAGTGGACATCTAAAATACATCAGAGAAGTAAACTGAGCAGGTAGGCACTTTGCTGGAAGGACACTCTAAGTTCAGACAATTTTCACCACCCTCTTTAAGCCAGTGACAACTTGTCAGGGTCTTGTTCTTGCTCTCCACCTTTCTCTGAACTCTTTCTGTAACTGGAGTGTCTTGTGCCAGATTCTTCTGTTAGAGATCCAATAGATAAACCCAGCAATTCTTTGGAAGAGGAGGAGTGGGAAAAGAGAAAGAATGACATCTTCCTTGGACCTCTCCTGGCTACAAAAAAGCAGCACATGATGTGGAAAGGTAGACCACTTCCACTTATGAAACATTAGAGTGGAGAACATTTTCTGCACATGTTCTCCAGTAATATGAAAACAAAAGAAAAACGGGATGTTTCAAATGCAGTGGACCATAGAACTTACTGCTTCTACAACATTAATCCGAGTCCTGAGAATGTAGGTGTAAAATAATATCTTTTCCAACTGATCATATGAGTGAAATGACCTGAAAGCCTTCAGAGCAGCTTTTGGTAAACAATCATCGGCCTTACACCTGGTTCTCATACTAAAAGATAAAAATAAAATAAAATAANATATTTGCTATGATATTTCCAGGTTTTATTACTCCATATATACACACCTAAATCAGAAGAATTAAAACTGTTTTCTCACTTATTTACATATGAAGCATAAAGATTAAGAACACAACTTTGGAACTATTTTTTTGCTTTTCTGGTTTTTATAATTATTTTTTTTCCAACAGAAAATCAAAATACAATGCAGAATTAGATGTCTTTTGCTTCTTTATTCAACCTGTGACTTACCCAGTATTTTGTCGATGGATTCTTGTGAGGACCCAAGCAAACATGACAGCAGTGGGAGCTCCTGGACAAATCAACATGGAAAAAAATATAATTGTTTTGAGTACTGTGTCCCATGGAAACTTTATACAAAGAGGCTTCACAGTGCAGCAGATTGGATGTACATCAAAGGTGAAACAATGGGTCAGACAATTTTAAGTAACTTCATGAAAGAAAGGGGAAGCACAACTAAACCAAAAAAAAGGAGAATGAAATCAAAACAAAAGAGAAGAGGAGATGTCGTGAAACTGTGTTTTCAAAAATCGCAGCTAGGAATTACTTGAAGGTTTGGGTATGAATTACGAGCGCTTGTGAAGCCGAAGCACCTACTTAGCTAGGGCCCTTTTATCTTGTGAACTTCAGCCAGCATACAACTCTGTGCACTAGCTGTAAGACTTCACATTTTTATCCTGAGGAACCTTTACTAATCACTCCAGACCCATCAGTTGATGAACATTCCATGAAAATTTAGCTAAATCCAGGAGCTCTTGATTTCTAGCCTCACTTTATCACTGTTTATCCTTCTACATTTATGACTGAATAGTTATTTCCTTTTTTTTTCTTTTTTTCTTTTTTTCCAAGAAGGCCTATAACCTAGCAACTGCTTTTGCTCTCCTTCTGTGGAATTGAATTTCCAAAGAGTAAGTGACTTTCAAAGCTGCCACAAAAGGGACTCTAATCTGAAGCAGGTAGCATTTTCTATAGTAGTATTGGTAGTATTTTCCTAAGTATCATTTGACATCCACAGGAAAGTCCGGCAAGTTGTCTTTCCTAATTTTAGACCTTTGTTCAAGGCCTTTAAGTTGGGACCATAATTAGTTCAAGTTGTGTTTTTAATTAATGAAGAGGTATATTTACATCCATATCACCTAAGATCTGACTAGCCCCTGAGATGTCTCCCATCTTCTATTGATTATAGAAGGAGATAAGGGTTACTACATTATTAGTTAAGGTGTTTCCTTTGTTATCTCAAGTTAGCTGTGATTAATCAAGGTCTAAACATTTAGTTTCACGCAGTCATAATTGGAATAGCTCCAAATCAGTATCCTCTTTATAAAATTCAGACTTCTAAAATTTAGTTACATTTTAAAAACAATAAAAATATTTTTTTAAAAAAAGCCTGAAAATCTGAAGATGAAAGATAAATTACCATTTACTTCAGAAGAATTTCTGAAACTTTTCAGGCCTACAGGAAGGATAGGAAGGGACTCTTTATCAGGCAGTGTAAAGATAGAACATGGGGTAACAGCTTCAAACTGAAAGAGGGCAGATTTAGATTGGATAACAGGAAGAAATTCTTTCCTGTGAGGGTGGTGAGGCACTGGAACAGGTAGCCCAGGGAAGCTGTCAATGCGCCATCCCTGGAGGTGTTTGAGGCCAGGCTGGATGAGGTTTTGAGCAGTCTGGTCTAGTGGGAAGTGTCCCTGCCCACGGCAGGGGGGTTGGAACTAGAAGACCTTTAAGGTCCCTTCCAACCCAAACCATTGTGTGATTCTGTGATTTAGATTTCAATCCTACTCTAAAAATGGCAATATAACTACTCAGTTAGGCTGCTTCTGTTTTAGAATAGCCAAAGGGAGGTACAAGAACAAGGTGAGGTCACAATAAACAATTTCCTGCAGTGAAAGAAATCTTATGCATTACGTGCACATATTCTGCCAATCAGAGATAATTTTAATTGCTGCATAAACTCAAAAGACTCCTTAAAGCCAGTAGGTCCTTGAAAAAAAATAATAATTGTTTGATTCCTAGGCCTGAACTCACATGATTTAAGATTAATCTAATTCTGCTTACTAAAAACAAAATGTCAACCTCAAGGTAGTCACCCAAACTTCTTTAGTCAGTGGAGGAGGCAACATGTTTCCAGGATGTTATCCAGATACATTACGCATCTTCTTAAGGACTGGATTAAACAGCATCACGGCATGCATACCTTACTCTACTGACCACAGGAGAAACCTGGAGAGATACTTTAGATTAGATAGCTAACTTTTAAATCACTGTAGTTTCATGAAATTTATTCCAATCATAAATACAAGTGCTGCAGCCTTCCAAGTAGATTTATCACAGTCCTTGCAGTAATCTATCCTGTCCTCTCCTCCAAAGCTTTGAATGGTTAATTATCTAACAAAATAAGAAGACAGAATAGTGGTGTGACTTTGATGTAGTAGCACTGTATGAATGGGCAAGTAAGTTGTCACATTTGAAAGGCACTTTTTATCTCCGAATATGTATCTTATCTCGTTCTAAAAGCAAATGGAAATACTAAATAGCACAAAGAGGAGAAGAGTACTAACCCCAGCCAGTAAATATGAACCACCATACATACTGCTTGTCCGAAACAAAGGTCAGCAAAAGCAGTGTTTGCAGGTATATCCCTTCTATAAGAAGCCAGAAGAAATTTGCTAAAATACTGAACTGGAAAAATGCCACAGCAGCCTTACAAGAAACCTGGAAATGCAGAGGAAGAAAAAAAAAGTAGTTAGGTCTACTCTCTATTGTGTCTGGTTTCTTTACAACCATAAGAAAAATTAGCGCACAAGAATGAAGAATTCAATACGAAATTTCAGGAGGTTTGGGATTCCATAATTTCTGTTGATTTCACTTCAGTTTTTTAAAAGAGTAATATTCGTCCTCTGTTACAGAGGAAATTATTTACTGATAGAAACTGATACAACTTCATTAGAATTGACTGACCTGTACCTTTTGTACCAAAGCTGAATGTAGCCCATAGCACTTAGTTTTTAGGTTTGTGTAGTACTGTTTGTTTTACGATTTTGGTTCTAGCAAACTAAAAAGAAATGGGATTAAGACATCTCTGTGTATTTTTCAGGGCAAGAATTAAGTGTTAAATCAAGGATAAGAGAGGGGAAGTATAATACCGTTGACATTAGGCAGTGGTCCATAGTTTCATCTGCAAACAAAACAGCATCTTTGGTGAAAACAGCAATTGCTCTCAGGATAAAGGAGACAAACAGGTGCATATGGATGTAATTCCGTGTACAGTGGAATTTTCTGACATGGAAAGAGAAAATAAAAATTGTTCTTCAAGAGAAATTTCTCATGATCTCATCAAAACTCAAATAGGAATACAGGGTGACTACAGACACCTTCCTGAGCAAATAAATGATCTGTCGCTATTTAAGAGGCAGCTAGACACAAGGGGGCAGAACTGCTATCGTCTGTTTAAGCTAATAAAAATGTTAGTACAGTTGTCCTTGAATCACCACACATATAAAGGAGATGCCAGAGGCAAAGAGTAGCTCTGGGACTCTTCTTGGGCTATATTGCAACAATGCCTTTTAATTATTCTAAATAGTTGGGGGGGGGTTGTTGTTTTTTATTGTTGTTGTTGAACAACCTTGCAAAAGTTCTCTTCAGCCCCTTTCTGGCCAGAGAAGCAGTTCCCTTAGCCTAGACTGCATTTCCCTAGATGACCCCGTCCACAGTTTAACCTTGAACTGAAGGAATCTCATTCAAGGTTTGGACATATCAGACTCTTGGTCTTGGGTCCTTCTATGGGTGATATGACCTTTTAGACTGCCAATCCACTCTGTTTAGGCAGCTGCTTCTGTGTTCTTCACTCTTATCTGCAGAGTAGCTTAAGCCTTTTGTCCAAGTGCATTGGAACTAATCAAAACCAGAATCCATTTCTTAATATTCAGCATCATCAAACATGATATTTAGATGTCTTTAAATCTCTTTCTATAGCTCCCAATTATGGAATCAATGGTCTTTCACAGAGGGAATGGATAGCTTAGAATGACTACAGGTTTGGGGCATAAGATACCCAGTTTCTGCAGAGCATGTCCTGCTATGCACTGAAGAAATAGTTATTTCATGTTAATAGGGAAAATGGCTTGGAACATTTCCACTGTATAGTAAGATTAAAGAGACTAAGACTAACTGCCTAGCCAGCTTTACTTTTTAACATCTGCATGGAAATGCCACAATGTAAATAGAAAAAGACACAGTGCAATCAACATTGTAATATATGAGAAGAGTTCAAAAATAATAATAAAAAAATCCCACAAAACAAAAACACAGNTTTTTTTTTTTTTTTTTACCTGAAGGCAGCAAAGACAATTAGAGCTGTAATGAGTGAAGTCACTGATGCTGCATAGCCAGCAGTGTAGACACGCCAAAATGCAGAATAATATGATTTCTATGAGAAAAAGAGAACACAGACCAATGCTGGTGGTTATGCAGCATGCATCCTGGTGTGCTTATTTCACTAAGATATATTTGCCCTTACCAATCAGTCCCATCACCTGTGTGCTGCTTTGTGTGCTTGAGACCTGATCCAGGTTTTTCCCTCCATCGTTAACACACATTTTTTTCCTTTGAATCCTACATAACCTGTAGATTCCACAGCCCACAGGCTCAGGTGAAATAGTGACCCCTTTGAGGAGGTTCAACAGGAAAATTCTACTTTTGTTAAGTAACTATGTTTCCTCCTATAGGTACATGCAGACTCTAGGCCACCGGAGCTTGTTGATGGGTGCTTCGGGAATCCGTCACTTTATTGGGCCAGATTCTACTCTGTTCAGCTCGAAGGATGTTTCCCTCTGATTTTATAAGTGTTAATTTTCAAAAGCAGCTATAGTTAAAAGAGGAATAAAACTTGCGTTTTGCAGGTGAGGAAACTGAAACACCAGGAAACCATCACAATACACTGCAAAGGCAAGAAAGTTAAAGCCAAGAAAATAACCTCACGGTCTTTCTTTCTTTGGAAAAACAGTTCATTCACTAGTTGCATACTGTAACACAGTAAATTTTTTTATAGTTCATTTTTTCGTCTGTTTTACATTCAAATATCCTATATCCCAAGAAAAATGAAGCACATTTACACTGCTTTAGCTATGCAAATTTTATTCTGATTCACTACAAGATCACATAATTATTCAAAATCCCAAGAAACTAAATTCTCTGAATCCAGGCAAATTTTCTCTTTGCAAATGCAATGGACGCTTTGTTCTCTAATTGATCCAAACTCTGTTTATCCAAAAGGCAGCAATTCTAGGTTGAGATAACTGATTAGTAATTTTAAGCAGATTCATAAATAAATCATGCAACCCTGACAACCTAGGAATCATCCTGGCATTTCTGAAACAGTTCTAATCTTTTATACAGATGAAAATTAGAAAATAGGTCCCTCAGTTGAATAATGTAGTATTTCCATGAATTTTATCTGACTTTGTAGGGCAGCTAAAAACCCACTATGTGCACAAGTCCTCACTGCAGAGAGTAAATACAAAACAAGTGGTTCTCTTAGAATATAAGTGGAATTCTTCTTACCTAATTCCCTCTGTTTACAATGCAGCAGAGCTTACTGATTTTATCTTCCTTTTGTAGATCTTGTGGGTTTGAATGGAATAACAAACAAAACACAGCCACAGCTGAGACATGAGCTCTGCCCTGATATCTTCCATAAGGTTAAAATGTAAATATAGTCCCTTGCTAGGGACTAGGTCAGCTACAAACTATTCCTGGCTTAGCACAAGCCAGGGACTCTTTGGAGAAAGCCACCCTGGAGAGTAAGAGGCATCAGCTCTGTGGGTGAGAACCATGCCATGGCTGCTGCCCCCAGGGCTGAAGAGCTGTGCTCCAGAATACATGTCATCTTATGAGTCTCAGATCCCTTCTGAACTTTTTGCATGGTTTCCAGCATCTTTACAGAAGTTTTTTAAGCATTAAGCTTTCTAGCTTCCCCAACTTGTAAAGAAGTACAAATATTCTTGGCTTACAATTGGGGAACTGAGATCCAGCAATCTATACTGCATGTTGCAGCTGTTCTTGAGTTTCTAAGTTTATGGAGCCAAATGGATGAAGCCAATGGTGTCTACACTTCCTAAAGATTCAAATACTTCTGTGCTGGAGCTTGTATGCCTGGACAACACAATGGTTTACTCCAGATAACACCCAGAGTGCTAGTGATGACAACCCTCTTCACCTTTCTGTGCCTTGTTATGGTCTGTGATAAATTATGTTTTTCCACTGTTGAATCATGGCTGCACACTCTCAATGAGCTATGTGTATTAGTCTTTTCTTTTACAGGTTGAAGGGAGTCCTTTGCTTCTATCAAAACATCACAGGAGGAGGAGGAAGCAGTGATGTACCCCATCTTGCATTTGTGCAAGATGTATGAACCTTGTCCAATACAGACTGGAGATGATGGGATGGAAACACCTCTATTCTCTTTTGCTGGTCCCATCCCATCTAGAAAAGGTCGATTCTCAAAGGCAGAGGCAGTGAGCAGGTCTCTGTCAGTTAACAACCTTCAACCACAAGGCAAAGTTCACGACTGAGACACTAACGCTACCAACGCAGTATGAGGCATTCCTACGGCAGCGCCAGGCACAACAATGAGGGACATGGAAATTTAACTCATATGAAAATGTGGGTGAAAAATAAATGTTGCTGGAGCCTAATTGAGCACTAATGATGCTCTTCAGATAGGAAAAAAAAAAAAAGGTCCATTTCCTACTCCACTGAAAACCTATAATAAATTGTGAAAATACTCAATGGCATTCAGCAGATCACTCCTAGAGACCTGCATTCAGCACTATGCTATGAAGTTATGGAATCCTTTTCTTTGACTTAAAGAAAATCTGTAGAAACAAGAAACAGGAAGAATTGAGTTTAGCACTAGAAGACAGGTAATTGCTGTGTTCTGACAAGGCTCAGTTGTGTAGGAGCATCCAACTACTCAGCACAATCAGAAGAGGGTGCTCTGGAGATGTCCACAAGCAGGAAACAAAAAACTCACCTGATCCTCAGGCCCTTTACTGGAACCTTCGTCAAATCCACAGGCAATGTCGTATGGTGGGAATGGTTCTGACCAATATGCCTCCTGTGTACAGTTTCTTTGAAGGAAGCCTTTAATGATAAAACACAGCAGAGAATTAATTATTGGGGTGGGTGGGAGGGGGTTGTTCTTTAAGTTTTAATAAGAAAGAACACATTTTTATTCCTACTTTGATTCTTAAGTTAGGCACTTACAGGTCTAGTCATGNGGTCCTGCTCTGACCAAAGGATTGGAATAGATGACCTCAAGAGGTCCTTTATAACATTAAATATTCTGTGACTTTATAAATCAGTAATTCTATGACATACTTATACTTCTTTATAAGGTCACTGATGCAGTGTTATTATCCATATTTTTTAAACCATCAAAGAGACTAAACAATTCAGAACAGCATAACACCAAACAAAAGAGTGCCAAACATTGACCATAATCAAAGATGAATATCTGGATAACTACTGTATGATGACTGACATAAGATGGAATGTGAATCAGGAAAATACGCAAGTTACTCAATCTTTACTTATTAAAATTCATTTTAAAAATATGTAGGGATAGAAAGAATAAGAAAAAAGCCTTGCCGTGGATATTGGTGATTTCTTCAAAAAATCTTGGACAGGGAACTTTTACCACTTCCCCAAAAGTGGCCCTGGGCCAGCAGGTTAAACCATCCCAATCTCTGGCACATCCTGAAAAGAAAAGTGACTCTAAACACAGAAACATACAGAGAACATCACACAGCTGATCTTCCAAAATGAGATTCTCTGTGTCTTTCCCACAAATTCATATGAACATAGAAGAGCCACAACTGCACATGCAGCTCTGCAAACGAAGGATTGTACTTTTTTACTATTCTCCTTGAATGCATGGTCACTCACATATGCACTTGGCATTCCAGCTGGACCTTCCCCCACCTTATCTCATGAGAGAATGTACCTGAAATTCAAGCAGACACAGTGTGAAAGTCAAATCAGCTGGAGCTCTTTCTATTGTCCCAACAAAAGTAACTAAAACCAAAATAATGAATAATTATCAGCACTTGGGATTTACCATTACTAGTTTCAGAGTCTAACTGAAAAGCATCAGACTTGAAAATTCATCCTTAGTCTCTTGATTCCATGCTTAAAATCTTTCAATTTCATGTGACTTAAAGGACATAATATAAGGGCTGAAGTCCTGGCATTTGGCAATCAGTAGGTTTTTTACAATGAACTGGAAGAGGAGCTAGATTCATCCCAAACTAGAAGAACATCTCCCAGCGTCATATAAAATAAACATCATCAGGAGCATGTATGAGTGGTTGGCATTCACAAGGTTCCCTAAACCAGAGGTTGCTAGCTGATGACACAGTACTAGCTATGAGTTGAATAAAGAGGGGTTTCAGAAGTTAAAGTTAATCACCGCTTTGTCACAGATGCATCAGAGTTAAACTTCAGCTGTGGTCACGCAGTGTCTGTTGGCAAGTAGGTGTGGGTGCAGCACAGAGAAATTATCAGCATGTAAAGGTGCTTGAACGAATAAAAAAACGCACTGTGCTGTAACCGAAACCAATCTCTAGGTAGTCGTAAGGTGGATATAAAGCAGTGCATGACTTTCATTTGGGAGGTTTTGTTTTCTTTCATTGATTCTTTTCTGTTTCCTCTGTGACTAATGATGAGGCAAATCTAAAATTGTCAAGAGCTGAAATGTGGAAGCAATATTGCTTGCCTGTAGCTGAGCAAAGCTACTCTCTGGGTTCCGAAAAGATAGTCCTGAGAATCTCCCACAGCGTTACCCTCACATCACTGCTGGGAGAATGAAATTGTTGGTATCCCCAATTTGCCAGATGGGAAAATAGAAGCCCTGATTCATTATCTCTAATTTTAATTTTCTAAAATATGTTAGCTAATCTTAGCTATGTTCCCTCGGTAATCAGCTGAAAGACATAGGGACTTCCAGTGCATGATTCATTCCGTATATTGGTGGCTCATTTCCGAGGATGGGATGAATCACTCACTGCAAATACCTGGGTCTCTCTGATGGTTATAGCCTAAACTAGGCTGCAAAATTTCAAATTAATAAAATCAGGCAATAGGAGTCCCACTTAAACATGCAGTGGCCCACAAACTCTGACACAGGGATTTAAAGGGTCCCTCTTAGAGGGACTATAGTATATTTGAGGACCTCAGTCTGAAAACCTACTGTATTCAGCATTATGGGGTTAAAAATGAGAATCAGGTGATTTTATATAGGAGGGGAATCTTTATGTTTTAAGTCTTAGATGTGGCTTCACTTCCAGTGACTTCTACAATTTCTATCAAAGAAACAGCTGAGGGCAGAGGCAGAAAGAGCATTTCACACACTGAGGTTTTCAAGAGACTAGTGATTTTCCAAGTCACCCGAAAATCCATAAAGAGAACTGCATCAGGAATTGTATCAAGCGATGTTGACATCATAGATATTTAAGGCTTCTTTCAGTAATCCATGGCTTTTTTTTTTAGACAATGGAGAAAAACAAGCATTTTTAGAGCTTGATTCAGTTGACCTATTTTACACATCTACCTCAAGATGAGAAGAATTGCACCCTGGACTCTACCGATGACACTCAGACACTGCCCTGAACAACAAGAATAATGTGGAACTACTTTAGATTACAAAACCTACAACACAGACTAATTCCAGCAGAGATTATCTGTGACTGTTGAGAAGTAACTGTGTGCAAATTGTGATCCTTCAGTTCATCTCGTTCAGTTTCTGAAAACTAAAATACAAGTAGAAAATTTCACCAGTCTTAGTGTAGCTTTAAAACACCCCATATAAAATATTTGGGATGAAGTGTTTTTCCAGATTTAATGTTTCATTTTAAAATATATTGAGAAATGCTGTAAATATCAGAACAAATTTTCATTAATGTTTTTCCATCTTCAGAGAATAAAATGTGGGAAGGAGAGCTTTGAGAAGATCAGAGTTGACAAGGTTGAAGACATTTAAATAGTTTAACAGAACCTTGGGGGATTTTTAGTTCTTTGAGTCGCCTTTGCTACAAAGAGGATTTCAAAATAATGTAAATATTTTTCTGGTAAAAAGAAAAATACTTGGAATGTCATACTGTAGTGCAAGTAATAAATCACTATCAAAACCACCTGATTTTTGCCAGAACCTTTTTGGGTGGGTTACTGGATGTTCAAAGTACAATAAGTGTTCAGAATATATTCTGGACTTAATTAAAGAGGGGGGAAAATACCTCTAAAATCGAGTAGGAAAGTACAAAAAGGGTATCAGACATTAGGTTGGAAAGGATGCAAAAAAATAAATAAGTAGATAAAGGAAATATCATGGGGGGGTTAGTCCCTGAATTTCCATAGGCTGCTAAAGGCAGACTTCCAGGTGGCTACAATATTTCTGATGCATGAGGCATCTTTGTCTCCTAACTCTTCTGTAGAAAATGAACATGCAACTGAAAAATCTCACTGGGGTGGATTCATACTTTTTCTAAGCAAAGCTGGTCCAGAAAAATATATAACTAAACTTTTGAAAGAGCTTGAGCATTTTGAAATTTCACTTTGAATCAATTTAAAGCATGTCTCCACAATGCCCAAACCCCAGCAAAGACAACCCCCTACACAGCATTTTAGAATTATTTTACAGGCTCTCTAAAATTGTCATTTTAATTTTCAACATTTATATTTGAACATGTAATAGATACCAAAAACACCACCATAATAAATCTTTTCAAACAAATAAAGAAACAAAGAACCTCCAGAAACATAGAAATAAAATATTTGGAAGAAGTTGGCATTTATTCTTTTTGTCACTTTTTGCGAAGAACATTTTCAACAGATTGAAATGATTCTCAACACAATATAATTTCAGCATGTTTTTCAGTCTTCTGTGGAAGCTTTTTAAAGTTTGGATGTAAGTAAAGAACACACCAAATACTTTAGAAATGTAACACATTCCAAGTAGGGTTTTCCTGCTCTAACTGAGCATCTAAACTTGCCAGGGTCTGACCTAATCATCTCATTCTATAGTTAGTGAAGAGAAATATTGCTCCAGAGAATGATTCATCTCATTCTAAAGTAAACATAAACCAGAGGCAACGAAACATGTTCTAGGGATATGCACTTTTCTCCATTTACTTTAAGGGAATCTAAAACCACAAGTTCTAGCTTAAACATTGAGATTTTAATGAGGTGAGCTCCCAGGCTGCAGAAGATGCACTTCAAACTGTTAAGAAACAAAGTAGGAAACAAATCTTGACTCATAAGAGCTGGACAATCAGGACCATTACCTTTAAGATCAGGCGAAACAGATTCATTCTTTTCTAAGCAGAGGGCCTCCTCTTTGACCACCTGCTGGAATATCTTGCATTCTGGATGGATTCCCGCAACCTTAGTGGGAGAAGGACAAAACAAAACAAGAAGTTCTGTGATTACTGCACAAGAAGAGCCAGGTTTCTTTCCCGTTTGTACCTCCTGGCTGACACTTTGAGGTCTAAGAATGTGAAAACTCCATCTGAATTTTTCTCTGCAAATAGGACATGTAAATGGCAGCAGGAGGTTGTGGTGTCATATATTTATGAATTCATATAGGGGCCTGGATATGCATACTAGTATGGATTCTTCAGTGTACCATAATGGTCAAGTTCATGTAACACCTCTTCTCCAATCCAGACATTTATATAACCTCTTATTTACACCTATGTTTTTCACAAAACTTAAATGCAGTTCACAGTCTTTATATCTCCCCCTCATTGTCAACAGGCCAAATTTGAATGAATTCATCAGCTATGGAGATAATCACACTGAGTCATGAAAACATGCAGTCTGACCGTATATATATTTCTTCCCCATAAAACAAATAAAAAAATAAATACAGTTCTTCAAATATGCATGTTGGGTTTGGGTTTTTTTACTTAATTATTCTGGGTGTTCAGAACTACCTATTGGCAAAATATTCATAGACTCTACAAGAGTCATAGAATAGTTTGGGCTGGAAATGACAGAATCACAGGATCACAGAATTGTAGGGTTGGAAGGGATCTCTGGAGATCATCTAATCCAAGCCCCCCTGCAAGAGCAGGGTCACCTACAGCAGGTTACACAGCAATATGTCCAGGCAGGTTTTGAATGTCTCCAGAGATGGAGACTCCACCACCTCCCTGGGCAGCCTGTGCCAGGGCTCTGCCACCCTCAAAGTAAAGAAGTTCCTTCTCATGTTTAGGTGGAACTTCCTGTGCTCAGGTTTGTGCCCGTTACCCCTTGTCCTGTCCCTGGGCACCACTGAAAAGAGCCTGGCCCCATCCTCCTGACACCCACCCTGTCAGTATTTATAGGCATTGATAGGGTCACTCCTCAGCCGTCTCTTTTCCAGACTAAAGAGACACAATTCNCTATCCCTTCATCCAAGTCATTGACAAATATATTGAAGAGAACTGGACCCAGTACGGAGCCCTGGGGAACACCGCTCATCACTGATCTCCAACTAGACTCTGTGCCCCTAATCACGACCCTCTGAGCTCTGTCTTGCACCCAGTTTTCTATCCACCTCATTGTCCATTCATCTAACCCACTCTTCCTAATCTTCCCTATGAGGATGCGTTGGGAGACTGTGTCAAACGCCTTGCTGAAGTCAAGGTAGACCACATCTACCGCTCTCCCCTCATCTATCCATCCAGTCACACCATCATAGGCTATCGGATTAGTCAGATATGATTTCCCCTTGGTGAATCCATGCTGAGTACTTCTGATAGCTTTCTTATCCTCCATGTGCCTTGAGATGATGCCCAGAATGAGCTGTTCCATCATCTTTCCAGGGATGGAGGTGAGGCTGACCAGCATATAGTTTCCCGGGTCCTCCTTCCTGCCCTTTTTGAAGACTGGAATGACATTGGTTTTCCTCCAGTCCTCAGGCACCTCGCCTGTTCTCCAGGACCTTTCAAAGATTAGTCAAAAGATTAGATATAGTCCAACACCCCCGACTAGACCAGGTTGCTCAAAGCCCCATCCAGCCTGGTCTTGAATACCTCCAGGGATGGGCAACCTGTTCCAGTACCTCGCCACCCTCACAGTAAAGAATTTCTTCCTAATATCTAATCTAAATCTTCCCTCCTTCAGTTTAAAACTCTCATCCTATCACTCCACTCTGGTCAATAGTCCCTCCCCAGCTTTCCTGTAGGTCCCCTTTAGGGACTGAAAGGGGCAATAGATCTTCACAGAGCCTTCTCTTCTCCAGGTTGAACAACCCCAACTCTCTCAGCCTGTCCTCACAGGAGAGGTGTTCCGGCCCTCTGATTATCTTAGTGTCCCTTCCTATTTTTAACTTTGGGAGCTCCCGAGAATCAAGTTTCCTTTATTGGAGGAAATAGCCCTAAGTGCGGCAATAAAGTCTTGATTACTGTTCAGGAGGGTGTGCCTACTCTGCCTTGATGCTGATACTATTAGAATGGGCTCCTGGTCTTCTTGGAAACCCTGGGATTATAGTGACATAAAAATCAGTCCACTGAGAGACCGTAGTGGAAGATCTTCCCTTCCCAATGCAGTTTGTATAATTAAAAAAAAAAAAATAGAAGTAGTATATAGGAGCAGAAGTTTTGTGTCCACTGGCACTTAAAGGAGAAATACTGAAGTCCAAGAACTTAGAGAAAATGGAAAAAATGGTAGTCTGGGCCATAGTCTAATCTGAGTGACTACAAAATTTTATCAACATGTTATCTGACGATGCTATACACTCCTTAGACAGAGGCACTGTTTCCATTTACCAGATGAAGAAATCAGAAAAAAATTAATGACTTGTTTTGGGAGTTTAAGGAGTGATACATATCTCTCAGATTAAGATGCCTATATTTAAACAACTAAATGAATTTCTGAACATCAGCTGTTGAATAGAGTCTAGATCCATCTTCTTAAGTACAGATACTTAGTGTCATTTAGGTGCTGTTATGTATTTGGCTTGGCCTTCATCTCCCACTCCAGAAAGTTTCATGTCGCCTGTAGTCCTGTATCATATCTGCTGTGATAGTGATTGTGTTCCCAATACCCTAGTATCCCAATATGATTTCCTCTGGAAAGGCAATTAAATTCTGAGAAAGAATGTACAATGTCAGTGTCTACATGTGATCTTTTTATCTGAGCTTCTTTTGCAGTCCATGAAAATTTAAAGAATGTCTCACTCAGCCAGGAAGGCTTAGTGCTGTTTTGGATGCGACAAGGTTTCTCAACTCTCTGGTATAGATTCTATATTAATTTTGCTGGCCTCATGTAGAAGCCTTAAATGCATTATTTGATGTCTCAAGTATTTCTACATACCCATGTTTAGGTAACTGAATTAAACACAGAGTCAATAGAGTCAACAGAGTCTAGAAAACAACTGAACTGTATTCAAATGAGTAAATACTGCACCGAAGCCTCCTTTGGGATATGGATCTTCAAGACACAGGTAGTCTTACATGGAATAGCGCAGAGGGTTTGCTCCTTTGCAAGCTATGCTATTCAAGGCAAAGCCAGGGGCTCAAGGGGTAGTGATTTTAATTGAAATGATGGATTGAAGGCTTTCTGAGACATTTCTGAGGAGGACTGTAGGCCATTCTAAACCTCTAATGACTTTGAAAACACAGTACGGATGAAAACATCATGGCTATATTGCCTTTTCAGTCTCAGGGGGTTGATTTATTGGCCCTCAGAATGTTTTAATTGAGCAGTGCAACCAGGACTTCTTTAGCCTCCACAGAAACTTTACTGGAAGTCATGTAGACTATTACATCTTAGCAATAATATTGAGGGGAAAAAAAATAGAACACAGCTTTATCTTTAAAAACCTTTAAAAATTCTGCCTACATTTGGGTTTTAAAGTAGCATGGACAGTCTGCTTTTAATTATGAGACCCCAGAGATGGTTCATACATCCTAATATTAGAACAGAAAGAAGATTAAGGACACTGAAAAGAAAATTAAGACATGGCTTTTTTCATGCATTATATTCCTCCAGTGATTAATTTGAAATACATTTTATAAATCAGCATGAGTGACTTTTAAAATACTTCTTGTTGTTCAACTATAGTAACATAATTCTGAAATGAATTTTTTCAGGTATTAATAGGATCCCTGCTCATCACTTTATATTTTAACATACATTTCACTTTGCATTAGGCCTACATAACAAATGACTGATTTGAGTAATACTAACAAAATGATTGCTACATAAATCTCTCACTGTTCCAGTTTATAAAGATGGAATCAGCTGGACAGGAAAGAAGTAATTTCTCTACTTTCTGGAATTTCCAGACTCTGTTACTGCTGAGAAATTTTTTATTTAGAATATTCTTAGGCTTGATGTTTGAAAGTCATGACAACTTACCGTCTATACTGAGTCCTCTGGTAAAAGACTTGAAAGCAACAGCTAGTCATAACCAAAATGAAATCAAACTATGAAAGGAGATTCAAAATGCCTTTGAGAAACTTGGGAGAGATGGGTTGACTTAATTGCCACCTCACGCCAGAGGTGTTAGGAGTGGTTGAAACAGACATATAGTTAATTCTGAAAGTTTCAGAGGAGGAAGGGTCAGCTTTCTCCGAAAGTCAACTTAAGCAATGCATGCAGATGGAGCAGGTAGAACATAAATGAGGGACTAAGCAGCTGATCTCTCCCAAAGAGTACACCAGACACTGAACCTGTGTGCCAGACTATCTGCTGCTTGAAGTAGGTGGAATGTCCTCTTTTCTCTCCTTTGGTAAATCTACACCTGCTGAACCATACCCTTAGTCACCAGAATTCAGCTGAATTGTACTGAAATCAGCAGGGTGCTATTCATGCACAGCGGCTGGGGAAGCCCATACCCTACCCACAGGGAAGTCGTACTGTTTTGGTTTTACACATGACAGAGAAATTGCTCTAACAGATCAGATCCCTAGCCCACATAGTCCAGCCTCCTACCTCCAAAGGCAGTGATCAATCACCAGAAAATATTATTTTATGATTTATCCTAGAAATCCTGAGCAATTGCTGGTGATAATCACCAGTGATGAGGCTGTAGTCAATCCCTCTACCACCGACAGTTAAGCAATTAGTCATCATGCTCACATTTTGTTTGCTTCTGGGTTACTGGATTTTGGGTGAGGGTGGCTACAGACACCAGAGTACAGTGTTTATGTTATAGGCCAGTGCACATGGTAAATATTACTGATGCTTCAGTGCAATTGCAGATGTATCCTACAGACTACCCTGTAAGAAGCAAAAATGAGGCTGGTGTTAACTTACAATCATGTAGCCTTACTGGAAATAATCCCACTGTTACCAAAAAAAAAAAAAGAAAGGAAAAAAAAAAAAGAAAAAATGACATGGATATCAGAAATTGAGAACAGTGATGATGCTTCAATTTGTTGATTTTCCTCAGGCTTTAAGGAAAAGAGAGACATTAAACCATTTTACAGTTAAAGAAAAGCCTTCTGGGCAGAACATTATTTGTGATTAGTTGGCTATGGCTTACTTATTTTTTGTTATTAATCTCACAATGCCTTGAGAGAAAAGTGCATGTTGTTGCTCTAATCTGCCTACGGTGGTTAGGTGACAGGGCTTTCTAGAAAAGAGGGGCTCTGCATTTGTTACAGGGACATAGTATTGCAATTTGAGAGGCATCTACTGTAATGACTGAGGTCTTGTAGGAAGAGGTAGCTCCTATTCACCTTAGAAAAGGATAATTTAGGAACCAAAAGAAAGCTGAGATTTCTGAGCAGGGATGTCCAACCTGGCAGAGCCTTCTCTGCCACAGTAATAAGTGTAAGAGGCTGATTTAAAATGCTACTACTTAGATCAGAATTTCCTAGTAGCTAGGCAGTAACCTGGCATGAACCTTACTGAAAATCACAGTGGGGTGCCTTCACCCCAAGGCTTATACAGAAAACTTAGAGGTTCCTTGCAGCGTTGTAGACAGGACTCAAGGAATGGAGCTCTGCATTGCTGAGCATCACAACAAGCAGACCTTTTTGCGGGCTTGAACATCAGTGACCAGCCAAAATTCACACAGGTTTTTTAAATCTAAATCTAAACCACGGAAACAGTCTTGCCTGGAAAAAAGCAATCACATAATGAGCATTAAAAAGTTACTTATGACAGGTAGGAGCATGCTAAAAACCTGAGACAGTTTAGAGTCAGATTTTGGACTCGTGCTTACTTTTAGACTTCCTTTTCTTAACATCTGTAAGGTTATTATGTTGAAACCTTAAGGGGTATACTCACTGATAGGAAGTATAACATTGTTTTGTATTTCCTCTGTTACATGATAGTTTATTTATTTGCCCAAATATGAACAGAAAAAAGTAAGCCAAAGGCACTTTGGGATATGCTTTGCTCATGCTGGACATCAGACACAGCAAGCACTGGGAAGAGAGTTTTTCTTGCAACATCCTCATGCCTTACTTAGTGCAACTTAGTTAAAAGCAATCTTTCCTGAGAGCCCATCCAAAGATGGTGCCCCTGGGCTGTTGTGGTGGTAGAAAAACTGTAATTTAGATGTCACATAAGAGACACATCTTCACTCATTAAGAAGTCCATTAGCACACTTGGGGAAAAGTAGGAACATTTTTTATGCTCTCTGAAAACAAGGGAAGTGCTTCAAAGCCGGACATCAAATATATTAGTCACTTTTGAACAAGCGATTCAACAAGATCAAAGAGCCAGAAGTAAATTGGTAACACTTAGTCTTTTTGAAAATTAATTAAAAAAATTGAAGAAGTGGCTGAATTCACTGATACGATGGGAAGGTTTCAAGAACTTGAAGGGTCTTTCCAGTCATTCGGTTCAGTTTCCAATGCTGTGCAATCCTAAAACCTCTCAAATAGGTTTTGCGTCAAGTGCATAAATCATTTACTAAGAATATTAATCACCGGGTTTTTTTGCCTCTGTCTCTACAGCTTGCATTTGTGTCTCAGATCTCATCTCAGATCTGCTCTGAAATCATCTCTGTACTCCCTGTTCTCCCTGTCTGTGCTTCCCCTGTTCAGTTTTTCTGATATGACTCCGATGCCTGACTACTTTAGCTCTCCCTTACACAAAGCTGGAGTTGCCTGCCATTCACGTCACACTCTTACTCCCAGCTTGGAGGATTAAAACTCACCTGGTATTTTAGGATACAGAAAGGTAGTACAGCACACATTCAAAACTCCTACATCCCCTGCCTGTTTTTAACTGTGTAATGAAGTGTTCAGTCAGTCCTGAAAGTTGGCCGGTGATGCCAAAGACAGTGCAGGGAACCAGAACGTACTCTGAAATGGATGCATTTTCTTCAACTGAAATTTTGATGAACTGGAAAGACTTATGGGATGGAAGGAGACTCATGAAAAATGTTGAACCTGGGTTGAATAACTGAAGACAAAGAAAACCTCAGCTTTTTTCATAAACTTCTCGGTCTGTTGCATATATCTCATCAAAATCTTCCCTAAGTCCCTGACTCCTTCCATCTGCTTAACTCCTTTCTCAAAAAACCAAGTGCTAATTAGAAAGCTTTGAGACTGGGAAGCACAGGTCACTGAAGTCAGGACCAATTTTCACAAGTACTTTGAAGGAAACTGGACCAGCCTCGAGTTCCATAACCTGTTGTCCATTTTAGTACAGCTACCTTCACAATCACTGCAGTAAGGATCTTCCTATCTACTGTGCCCTATAAGTAATTCTGGGATATTTATAATGTATTGTATGTAGTATTATATTGTCAGAAAACTACAAAAACCTCTAAAAAAACAACCAAAGATTTCTTATGCAGCAAAATATTCCACCGCTCAAACACGCTTGTAGATAGGGATGAGCATCCGCTTTGTTTCTAGTATCCCCAAGCCATGTTTACCACTCTTGATTTTCATTGACTGTAAAGTATGAGGTCACCACAGCAGTGACATGACTCCAGTCACCAGCAACATTTCGTTATCATAGGAAGTCCTGCCCTCAACTTGCAAGCTCTAGCACAGTCTTGATCCCAGAAGCTTTCAACCCCAAAGGTAAAGACCTATTTGCAATCTCTCTCGTCAGCCAGTTAAATAGATTATTTCAGGAGTCTTTTTCACTGAAAATGACTACCTAGAGGACATTTTCAGTGTTTGTTTTCTCTTTCTAACTCAATTACCTATGGAACAAGAGAAGCTGAGACACCGATTGCCTTACAGTCATTTAGAGGAATATCTTGTCAAGATTGTTTTTAAGACATTGGAGTAATGCTTGGATGCTCCTCTGTGTATTGGATTGTATTTATCTGACTGTATTTAACTGCATAGCCTTATACAGAACAGTACTTGCTATACATACATATCCACGTATATCAATATATTTATTTGCTTGTAAGTATTCTATAGGTGACAATACAGCCATACTAATTTATTGTGTTTATAAGCCCTATGTAATTAGTATTATCTTGAGAAAAAAGAAAATGAATTTATTAGGTCTATGCTAAATTTGGTAGCACAATTTATTACCATGAACACTTAAAGAATAACAGAACACTAATAACTGAGGATCCTCTTTTTCTGCTGTTGCAAATATTCCTCCAAATTGAAAAGTCTCCCTTTGTACATGTGTAGCATGTTTGCCTAAAGGTGGGGTTCATGTCACCTAACCCCAAAGAACTGAAGCCTAGATGTCAAAGTCTATCAGCAAGTTCACCCAACTGAAGCCATATCCATTGTTCTTGGGAGTGTTTCCACCTCTTCCCAGTAGTATTGAAAAAGGCAAAATGAGTAGCTTTAGACGAGATTCCCAATTTGAGATAGGTAATTCTAGATGATTAATCTAAACTCCCCATCAAGCCTCCCTTAATGATCAATGAAGGCAGACAAGCAGTTCCAGGGAAGGATTCCTCCTACCTCTCTCAGACACCCATTTGAGGACAGTGACTCACTGTACAGGAGCCCGTCTCCCTCCATTAACTCCCTCCAAGATAACAAAATGCCTAAACAGACTGATTCTTCCACACCTCCAGCTCCCGATGGAGGGGTATTTAAGGTCTGCAGGGACCGGGTTCCTAGAAGCATGTACGTCCCTCCAACACAAATTAACCAATAGTAGCTGTATCAGAAATTTAGACACCAAGCTCTGTTTTATTCGGAGCATCTCGCCACGGATTTGGAACCATATGCCTATTATCACAAGAAAAGCTGTATTAAAGCAAATGTATGGCTCAACGCTAACCGATCTACATTTCCATTCTCATTCCATTCATTAGATCAGACTGAACCCCTTCACCAGAAATGTGAAAACCTGTTACATGTTTGTAGAAGAAAGCAGATAAGCTCAGCAGGAAGGACAGTGAATGTGGAATCTTTTCTGTTCCCCATCCTCCATTTCCTGAGACTCTGAACTCTTTAAGACAGTCATTTTTATGCATTTCAGCACCCACTGTTCTCTGTTCCTTGTCACTTACGAGCAAAAGGTAATTTTTAATGTCAAGGACTCTATTCTGCAAGGCACAAAGTATATCTTGCAACATACAGCTCCCTGTGGAGCTGGTAGGAGGTAAAAGTACCTAGTTTCACAGAAGTTTTCAGGATTACCCTTCTGTTTTATTGTCATATCTGAATAATGAATTATTTACAGACTCCACACTAGAATTATTTCTCTGCTCTGACATGATCCTTTAAAATATAAAAGGACTGTTTGCTCAATACATCCTACAGGACTCTGGCCTTGCCTGACTGTCTAACTTCGGGTGCAAAGCTTCCCATGAGACCCCGTCTGAGACATGAAAACCACTGATATTTAGAGCACTGACTCTTACCAGCGTGTAGTGGGAGTTCATATATGAGCAATATTTTGAGGTCAAAAGCTACATAGAACATAGAGTTTGTGGGATTTCTTTTATTATGGGCACAGACTGCTGCAATATGCTAGAACACTAAAATAGCATGTGGCAGCCCACAGATGGGCATGATACATCACTTCAGGGTAGCTCCACTCTCCTGACAGCTGCAAAAATAAGTTGTACCTCTATTATGTGTAAAAAGGCTAGTTCAGATGCCAAAGTCACTCTACCTGTAGCAGTGTAACACTTTAGGCTGACAGCTTTCCCTGAAAGAGGGGTATTACACATGATAATAACAATATAGGACAAGGTTTGTATAGCAAGGACCTATATCCTATCACTTGTACATACAGTTGTGTAAATACAGAGGAAAAAACAAGTTCCAGAGGATGCCAGGTGCAGGTGTGAAAAACATACATCCCATCTTTTACCTTTTAAAGCTGGAGGGTCAAGAGCAGTCTGTGACCATCTAGGCTCCTGGTATTATCACTGGAAGAAAACAGGCCCTAGAGGAATGCTCACCCCATCTGTCATTCTCAGGACAAGATGAGATGCCTCCTGGGAAGGTGACTGTTTCCCCCTTGACTGCAGTGGGAGCCTGAACCTCAGCCTACACTGAATATTTAACTCTGAAATGGCTTAATTAATTAATGAGTCTCTGGAATCAGCCCCAGAGGAAGGTTTCCAAACTTCTCTGAGGCTGAAGATTGAGGGAAAAGAGGATATATGACTGTACTTGTGCTTACACTAGCTTTTGCTAACCAGCCCAGGCTACGCCAGCAGTTGAGTGTGGGGCTTAGGGACAGACATGCTTGAAAGGCATCTCTGTGCTCATACATCTTCCCTGATGTTTTATGTTACAATCTCACCTGCTGCCTCCAGTGCACAGCAGACACAGG
This sequence comes from Rhinoptilus africanus, assembly GCA_013400135.1. Classification (NCBI taxonomy): domain Eukaryota; kingdom Metazoa; phylum Chordata; class Aves; order Charadriiformes; family Glareolidae; genus Rhinoptilus; species Rhinoptilus africanus. The sequence goes on along the minus strand of VXBO01002526.1, from coordinate 467 downwards.
GCAGTTTGTGCTTCTGCTTGGTGATATTATAAGCAGATGCCTTCAGCAGTAGAAACATCAGTGCCCTCTCAAAGAGGTAAATGTCCCAGATCCATCAGGGGAACTATTCTTTTTTAGTTATCCTCCTTCTTCAGCAAAGTTTCCTTTCTCAGGACAACTGGAACAACAAGCTGTTCCTTTCTGTCTCTCTAAAGCCATTCTACAACTATTCTGATTTAGGGATGTTTCTCTATCCTTTGGAAACTGCAATTCTAATGAATGGAAATGAAAAGACATTTATTAATAGCATCATTGGGCTGGAAAATTTTAAAGAAAAGAGCTGGGTCAAACCTCTAACTCAGATTTTTTTTTTTTTTTTTCGATCTTTCCTCTCCTTCTACATCCCCATCCCCTTATTTTAATCTTGTCTTTATTTTTCTTTCTTCCTACCTGTTCCCTGTTCCGAGAAAAGTTACCCTGCCTCTGAG
>VXBO01002525.1:134889-161163 GCA_013400135.1 Rhinoptilus africanus | reverse complement strand
TTTGTTATGGTCGGGGCCACGTGCCGGCGGCTCAGGCGGTCACGCGGCCCGGCCTCGCGCCGCCCCCGGCCGTCGCCCGCCGCTGCCGGGAGGGGGGGAAAACCCTGACAGGGAGCCGACATGGCTGCCCGTCCGGGGGGCCCTGGGGCGCTCCTGCCCCGGGGAGGTGACCGCGAGCCTCCTGTCAGTGTCCCGGGACCCTCCTGTCGCTGGCCGCAGGGCCTGGCTCCCCCGTAGCGCTGAAGAGACCCACCATTTGGGTACTTCTGAAGGGTCTGGGCCTGGCTGGTGGGTCTCTCTGTGGCCGAGCCGTCTCTGCCCATCTGCAGTGGGCTCTCGCCTTCTGAGAGGGAGGTTTTTCTCTCCCGAAGAGATCTGTTTATACCCAGTTTTTTTATTATTTATCCCCTCGGTGCTCTCCTGCAGGAGCTACGTATGTTCCTAGCCCGGCATTGTTAAGGCACGCTGCTTTATGTAGGTAGCACAGGGGAATGCCGCGGGGATCGTGTTTAGCTATCGGTCTCCGGAGCCTTGAGCCTATTTATAGGTAGGTTGGTCAGCCTTTAGCGTGAAGGACTTGTGCTGCGTCCCAGTCTGTGGCAGCGTGAGGTATCTTAAAAGATGGCGTTTTGTTTTCGGCAGTTCTTTGTTTCTGGAAATAGGTTTTTATGGAAGGCTTTGGAGGAATGGTTGTTAATAGGCTATATGGAGAAAGACTAGTTTGTTTGGAGTTGAGGAATGTAATGCCATTTTAATGTAACTTCTCGGATAGCAGAACAAACAGTAAGAAGATACGCAGTTCTAGATCAGTGGCTTTCGGCTTGTAGGGAGGGGACGCTGGCCGTCTGCAAACAACTTACCCCCAGGTCAGTAGGAAGCAACTGAGGAAAGGGCATCTGTTCTATGTAGGCTTGTGTTCGTAATACAGATTTCTGCACTGCTGAAGATTTTTGGGGCTGACAAGCTGGAGAGGAAAAAAAAAAAAAGGAAGGCTGCTATTCTAGATCGCTAAGATATTTTGGTTTAGAATAAGTGGAGGAGGGGTGCGGAAAAAAACCTGTATGTGTGTGTTGTGTTGTGTATGTCGATATTGTACTGTTTAAAAATTCAAAATTTAATACATTTTTGAGAAGTTACATAACCATTAATAACATCGTGACTCTCAAATAGTCTTAAAGAGTTAAATAACAGCAGAGGAACAAGAACAGGTCAGGAAGGGGAGAGACGGTTTTATAACTAACGGTGGGGACCGTGCATAGATATTTAAAACTGCTTTGGAATTGCAGTAGAAAGGAGTCTTCCGTTACTAGTAGTAGGATTTTAATGCTCTATAAATACAGAATGTGAGAAGGAAGATGGAAGTTAAGGTTTGCAGTTTTATGCATGGGGAATGGTTTATGATGCTTCGTGCGCTTTCACTTCTGTTCCATCGTAACTTTATCAGTATGGTTTTTTGCATCTGAAATGAGGAGAGTTTCTAGATGCCGACCGGTGTTGCTGAGGAGGGAATATGGCCTTAAAATAACAAGAAGGGTAATGGCTCTGAAGCATGCCAAGGGCCACTGTAATGGTGAAATGGCTGGGGTGGTTATTGGCCGTATTTGGCATATGCTGTGGAAAGCTGATGTTTTGTGTTAGTTACAGGAGTCATTTGAAATGGTGTTACCTACAGAAATATGTCTATTTAACCAGGGTAGTATACTTCATTTATGTGGGCATATCTGCATATCTTTGTGTTTTGGGGGGGGGGGGGGAAGCCCAAAATGCCCTACCTTAAAAGAGGAAATTAATAGGGAGCAGTTGGTTTGTTAGAGAGTACTGGAAGGGGCACAGTAACGGAGCATGCCAGCGTCTCTGATTTTTGAATGTACGTGGAATTGATGCACCAGGAAATTGCTTTCTCTATTTTTGTTGGTGAGATGCAGGTAACGTAAAATGGGCCCTTTGGATCCCATATCCCGTTTCTCTTTAATATAACTAAGATCATTTATCTTTTAGAGGAAAAAAAAATACTTCATTTTGTAACTTAGTTCACCTTCTCTTCAGTTGCTGTCAGTTCATGACAAGGCACAATGTGTGCTGTACACAGTGTTCTGCAGAGCTGTTTTGGTGATGAATACAATATATATGAGAAAAGGGCTATGAAAAATAGGTGTTGTGCCAGTTCTCTCCACTTTTTATATAAACAATACCGATTTATGTTTTAAAGTGTACTCAAAAGTTTCATTTTAGGATCTCATGCCTTGACAAATTTCAGTGGCAAAATGGTCACTATTTTACTCTTGGTAAATACCTAAAAAGCATCTGAAAAGGAAATATCTAAACTAGCATTTGTATTGGTTTTGTGATAGGAAGTAGTGAAACCTTTTTTTTTCCTGCTCTAATAAAAAGGGAAATTGTGAACGTACTTTAAATAAATGTGTTTATTTGCACTACTGGTAGCCTATTACATGGTTAAAATTAAGAGGATCTCTTTAATCCAGGCTAGGTTTCTTTTTTCCCCAGTGTCTGTAATCATGTGTTACTATATTTTTTTTATATTTAAAAAGAAAAACATGGAGTTATGTTTTTCTGTCCTTTCACGTATAGTATGATGAGCTGTAATCGATCATGCCATATTTGCACAGTGTTTTTCCATAAACATCTTGCTCCTGGAATTATTGGTAGTATCAGACTATGAGCTTGTAAATACCACAACATAGAGGGTAAGAGAATATGAACGCTGAAATGCAAAGTTTAAAAAAAAATAAAATATATCTTTCCCCAGCAGTTCTTTCAAGTCAGTTTGATGGTAATTTTGGATCCTGACTTGCGGCTTTCCAAATGACTGGAAATGGAATTAATGGGGCTGCAACTGTTTGTCACAACTTTAAGCATAAATAGTATCTTTCTTTTTTGGCTTTGGGATTTAATGAAAATACAGTATAAAATTTACCATCCTATTTCGGTCCTTCAGGATACTGCACCTCAGCCAGCAGATCTAGCATTCTTGTCTAACAGCAGGGCTGGAAATGGGAGTTGTTTGTTCTGAGTTTTACCCTTACCAAGGTCAGAGATTTCATCCATCCGTAGGTTCCTGATCTGGGCACTTAACGTCTGCAGAGGGTCCTAATCCATGAATTTGCGCAAACTGTCTTGAGCTCTGCAAGGAATGTGTTAAATGTCCCCCGTATCGTGCTTCTCTGCAGCCGTAAGTTTGGAGATCACTGAAAGACTGACATCCATGTAGCAAAAATATTAATTATAGTAGTAAAGCAGTCAAGCTGAAAATGTTTTATAAGTTCCTTACATAAAGCAATGTATTTGGTAGGACAATAAAAAAGTGATAATTGTAATAACATGCTTGTTTTAAATTTAATCAGCATGGACATCGAAGTTTTGCTATTGACAATGGTTTATTTTATAGTCTAAACATGTGGAAAGTTTTGTGGATGAAGGGGGATGGTACTGCTCTCGAATTGGGTTTCACAGTAAGCTGAATTTCAGTGTACTCTGTTACTTGTGAACTCTTTTTTTCATAATTCCTGTTATGTTACGAAGCATTAATGAGGCACTGCTGATGGTGAGGATTTTTTTTTTTTTGTTCTTACCAGGCTAGAGATTTGTAACTAAAGGATAAACAAAAGAAATTGAGAAACAAATGGTTTAAAGGGCATTTACAATGCCATTTGTAAGCCATGATTTTATGAACGCTCTGAATGTGTCTTGTTTAAGGAATAGGTCCTGATGAAGACTGTAATTCATGCAGTAATGTAGCAAGTAGGCAGTGTTGGTAAACACAAAGATACTAAAGCAGTCCTAATTTTTTCTGTCCTATGTTTCAAATTCTTACTCTCTTGCAAGCAAACCCATGATGTGCTTGCATGTAAAGAAAGATGCACAGTTGTCTAATCTTAACAGAAAACTGGTGAAGTCAGCGTGCTAGTAATATCGAGATTTTTTTTTTTTTTTGTCATGACGTCTCACAAATTATCAGAAGCAGCAGTTGTTTTCCTGGATGGGAAGGTGGAGTGAATAGAATGGGGAGAGGGAAAGGGGGTAAGCATCATGCTCTGCTTTTAGGAAATTTCAGAATTTCTGCCCCACCTCTTTGCGTACAGGAACATGCTGATTTGCCTGTATGCTGCACCAAAATTTGGTAGGAATTTCAGTGCAGCTACTGTAGTCCTGAGCCTGAAGTAATCCTTATATTTTTCGTAGTGGTTATTAGCTTAGGTTGAACATTGTTCACAGAACTTTTCCCGACACAGGCAGAGTGAGTTTGGATCTCTCTGGAAAATATAGCTTGAATCTGAGCTAATTCTTTTTCATCTGTGTTGTTACTGGGTATAATTTTGGTAGCATATATATTTTCAGAAAAAGAAAGATTACTTTTGTATTTCTCTAGTAACATCATGTATGGAATACTCAGAAAATGTGCTAATTTGAATAATACCTATATTATTTTCAGGTTACTGAATTTTAGCATAAATACAGTATCTGCTGTAGGAGCTTCTGCAACAACAGAGTTGTAAAATGAAGGCTGCATAAATTACAGTGTGCGGAGGAAATAAGGTAGAATCAAACTGATGTTCAAATTTTAGCCTATTCAGAAAAACAACAAGCCATCGTCTCAGTTTTTTCTTGGTTACTATTTATATTAGCAAAGTAAGGTGTTTCCCAGTGGCCAGGTATTGGGTGGTTGGTGGTAGTTTATCCAGAAGAGATGTGTTTGAAGCTGAACCTATCTTTGTGTTTGATTATTGTAACTTGGGATATTTCTTGCTGCTGCGCAGCCAGTGCAAGCAGCTGTGAAGCCTCCTGGGAGGGAGAAGATGCATCAAGCCATGGTGTTTACTTTTAGCAGGAGGAAAAATAGGAGGTTTCTGGCTATTGTCTGCACGTGTTTTGTAAACTGAAAGCACGCTTTTAACAAGGTGTAATTGCAGTATCATCCTGAGTTGTGCATGTTTAATATCGTGTGCCCCCCCCCTTTTATTCTTAAAATAACTTCAAATGTTAATCTGTTAACATCTGCTGTATATTGCTGTATCATCCATAGTTTTTGGGATATTTTTATATTCTAATTTGTGTGACTTCGTGGCAGTGCCCCAGGGTCCTGGAGCAATCAGGATTACGTTTATCCTGCTGAGAGAGAACAGGATTCCCAATCTGTGAAAAGCCAGATATTTTTTCTTGGTAAGATGTACCTGTAGAAAAGACATGTTAAAAAATAAAAAGCCTAAACAGAGCAGCAACATTGAAATCCTACAGTGTTAAATACTGCTTGTCTTCTAAAGCAGCTGTCGGTGATGTTTCAATGGCATGAAATCTTAACGCTTATTTCAGAGAGGTTTTTAAGTGCAGCAGAGGGATGTGTGAGTGTCGTTGCCCTCTGCCGGAGGAAATCAGCGGTACAGAGCTGTGTGGTGGGCCCCGACTGCCAGAGCTACCAGAAATTGCTGTATGGGCTCTTGGATGGAGTTCCCTTCCTCGCTTGTCACTCCAGCTTCCTTGTCAGCTCAAGTTCAAAGATACCGTCTTTCTTCCAGGGCTGCAGCATGGCCCCTGTTCAAGCCAGACGGTCTGATTCCTCTTCTTTCCTCCTTAGGTGTGTCCGTACGTATCTGTTCAGTGAAGCCCGTAGTTGTGTGTATAAACAGAAAGCCAAACCATGGATCCAGCATTACTGGACTTGATTCTTCTCCAGAGATTATTGCCCTGGAAACACAACTAATTCTTGTGCTTTCAAGGGAGAATAGTGCACCCTTCCCATAAAAAAATGAAATAAACTAGCTTCAATCTTTGGATCGTTAGCCTTGCCAGTTTTTGGTAGTTCAAAGATACCTGTAAATCAATATTGGCCTAGAAATCAGTATTTTCAATGAAAAAGACACTTAAATTTGAATAGTGTTCACACAAAACCGAACAGGAGTGAAACTGGACCAACTTAATATATATGATTTCACTAGCACTGAATGCATCTGCTGTTTTTATATGCCTGTAGCATTGTGCAACTGTTGGTGTGTTTCGGGTTTTTTGGTTTTGCTTTTTGGTTGTTTTTTGTTTTGTGTTTGGTTTTTATTTCGTGTTCTTTTTTTTTGTGGCTTAGGAAAATGCTTTCTTTTTGGTTTTCAAGAAATTGCAGTTTTCATGCATTACTGGTGTTGAGGTTAAAGGGAGTTAACAAGGGCAGAGTTCAGCTATACTACTGTGGTGGGAACCTGTGTTCTCCCAGTCCTTCTTGCTCATGGAATTGCTGACATTCATGAGGAAGTTTTTGCTGAATATTGGAGAGAAAATAAGTCAGAGATGGTGACTCGAGAGAAGTAACCGTGAATTGTGAATTGAAATGTTACTTAGTGAGTAAAGCCTAATTACTCAAAAACGGTATTACTTCGGCAAAGAATGAGTAACGCTTATAAACAACAATAATTTGTACCAGAGGAGAAAATCACGTGATATACCGGGAGAAAAAAATGCTGGTAGAGATGTTTGGTAGGTTAACCCAGGCCTCCTAGCATCGCAAAGGGAGAGAAGCATCTTTTAGAGCACACTTTCAATTGCGGAAGCATGGACAATAGATTTTCATGGGGCAGCCTGGATGGCAGGACCTACTCCTCTACTGCTGAAAGCAAACCTGCACTGGGATTACTGCTGCAGTTTTCAGGCTCCATGCTGAAACCTTCATTGCTCCTCTCAAAGGCTGTTCCACTGTCTGATTTCACTGATTTTTAGAAATCCAGTTTTTAATTTTAGCGCAAGCGTAGTTCACAGCCAGCTTAAGTTCATTTGTTGTACAAATAATGTGCTTTAGTATAAATACCTTTTTTATCTCCCTTGTGTTTTGCACATGCTGCACCTGCAGATAGCAGTTATGTTCATTTATAGCCCTTATTTTGTTTTAAACCAGAAGTTCTTAACTTTTTCATGCCCTTCCCCCTTTTCAGGATGTATTGCATGCCCCTGTAGTTTAAAGACCACTGGTTTAAAACCAAGCCCTTCTAGTCTTTTCCTGTAAAGTGAACTTTGTGTTCCTGTGGGTGAAGTTATTTCTGAGAAGGTTTATGGAAGATTATTTTCCTAGTTGCTGTATTAGGTAAATATTATAAATGCAATGTGTCATCTCTGATGTTATCCTGGTCACAGTCTCTGTAGGATATACCTGGTTGGATATATCCCTTTCGTTGATGTTTTCCTTTAAAATTACAAATTACTGCTATTATCATGAGCAGGTTTAATTCTGTTCCAGATGCTATGGGCTGATAAAGTAGTAATGTATCTTCTGGCAATTTCCTACAAGATCGGTTACCATGAAAAAACTGTCTTTACCCAAAGTAGGAGGTCTACTTCGAAGAACAAGTTTGTGAAGTGCATACAATTCCTAAGTGACAAGGACTGAAATTTATTTTTTTCTTATTTTGCTACTTTAGAAAAATCTTCCTGGCTAGATTAAAACTGGAAGTCAGCTCTGAGACTTTCAGATGCAGTCTCTTTGGTAGCTGTGTCAACATTAATTATTCTATGCTTCTAATGTTACCATATAAACTGGCATCTCTTTGGACTGAAAGGTTTATAATGGGTAAACTATGCTTGGCTTATTTAATTTCCATATTTGATCTGTAAATCTTTGCAAAGAACTTAACCTATGTTGTTAACTGTTCACTGTTCTTTTTAGAAATGTGGGCAGAAATGCATAAAGTTTTTGAAGGAGGTCGCAATAATTCTTTCTCACATCAGGATTTTTCTGTTTGTCCCATTTTTGAAAAGTTGCTTTATGGTTGTGCCTGCTGTAGGTGTCTGTACTAGGTCTTGTCTTCAGTCTGCTGCTGCCTTGCAGGAAACAAAAATAGGGGTGAGTAAGTCGGTCCCCTTCCTGCAGGTGGCATTCATGATTCCTCTGTTTTTTTCGCTTGTTTTCCTGCATTTGCTGCAGCAAAAGGAGTCTTTGCCTATTTCCTGGATGCCAGATTATCTTTGTGGTTTGGTGGTTCTGGAAATTTACGGGAGGAGTCTACAAGAGAGTGAAAATTGAAACAGGGAAGGGCAGCCATAGCCAGGTCCTCTTCGTCCATTCTGTCCTTGCTGTTAGTGGTGGCCCCTACTGGTACCCTGTTCTGTTGGTATTATGAAGTTTAGCCACGTCGGAGGCTGAGATCAGCTTTCAATCATAATGACTGTTTTCTGCTCTTCCTGCCCCTCACTGCCACCAGCTATTCAAAGCCTGAAGATGAATACAAAATCCGTCTTACGCTCTTGGTAGTGTTTAAGGAAATCCTCCTGTGGATTGCAGCTGTATGGAGATTTAAAGATTTCCTGAGTGAGGTATGGGATAGTTATAGCTGGTCTCTCTGTAGACCTGGGCCTGTAAGTAAGTGACTTCCCATCCTGTGGTTGTAAGGTGTGTTTCCCTGCCATCTCAACTATGTGCACTAGGTGGGTGGAGGTTCGCAGGATACTTGCTTTTAGGACTGACTTTGTAGCAGCGTCTCTGGCAGAATTCACTTTGGAATCCTGATTTTCCCTGCTGGCATTATTTTAGTTTAAAATGCATGAAGATTGTAAAGATGTGGTTTTTTCAACTAATCGGTACCCAGTTGACCCTTCTCCATTCTGTGCATCTCAGGGGTTCTGTTAAATAATATTTATATTAATAGTACCATCTACTGCTGAATCCCTCCTGTGGTTTATAAAAGCACATTTAAGTATTACATTATGTTAACCAGCTTCACTGATAGCTCAGGATTTTAGTTGTTTGTATTTGCAATTCTTCTGCTAAATTCTTAATCTCCTGTGAGTGTTGTAAATAACAGAGGTTGGGGCGGCAGAGAGGGAGACTTCTAACAGTCTGGGCAACAGGGGCTGGGATTCCCTGGCACTGCAGGGAATGGGCTGGCTGGAACTGTCCTGAGATAACATCCGTAGTCAACTTGCTTTACTGGGGTGTTTGATGCATGTGGATCAGCATCACCAGCAAAGCGGGCACAGCAGAGGAGGCAGCGAGTGGAGTACTATCTGTAGGCAGCAATTCCTGAGAGAGGGCAGAAAGCATAGAAGCACAGAAACCTGGACTTGCTAAGATTAAAAGTCGGAATCTGTGAAGAAGAGATGGGTGACCAACATAAGGAGACCAGAATAGGTGAAGTTCTCTCTTAGCAAAGCTTAATATAGAAAATTAACCAGAAATGTTTATTCTGTATGCAAAAATCAAATTAGAACAATTCGTACGTTTCTGAATTTCATCTGGTTATTAGTAATTAATGTTCCAGTATTTACTATTACGCACTTTTGCTGATGTAAGAGGACTACGGATTGAATTTTATAAGCTGTTCATCACATATTTCCTATTCCTTGGGTTGGGAAGGTAGCACTGTATCCACATAGGAAGGTGCTCCATCCCGCACTCAGCTACCTGACAAGATAGCAGTATCTGAAGCTCACACCTTTGTTAGCCTGTCTTCCTACGTGTTGAATTTCTGCTTGGATCTTCCATAACCCTCACGATGGGCCGCGTTTCCTGTCCATTTGCTTACTGCCCTGGTGTTTGACGTGATTGTGTAAATACAGAAGGGTTGGTGCCTTTTCATGAAAGGACCATTGAATTGACAGAGGAATTAACTTCAGAGATGTCAAGTGCCTGAAGCTCTGGTGCAGAAGTTAGTTCAGGAATAAAGCAAGGATCTTGAGTTTAGATTTCATGGTGTGATATGTCGTTGTGCTACCACTAGATTAATGTGTTGGCCCAGGATAATGCTGGCTTTTGAAGAGTTTTTCTTTAAATGTTTAAAAATCTGCTCTTGTGTTTTACTATAAACTGATGTGGTCCAGCAGTCATCTGGCTTACATACTGGAAATATTTTATTTTTCTTTTTACATGACTCATGACCATGCATTTGTAGCTGTGGTTATTTTTCTCTTAAAGGATTTGTTCTGCCCTTTAATTATTGTGATTTGAGGCATTCAGGTTTTACTTATTACCAGTGTAGAAATTCCTCCAGGGCTGTGAACTTCTAAATAAATCCTGTAGGCTATATGCCCGTAAAATTACCAGTTGTTTTATTACTTCTGCATTAGTCTAAATTAGGACTTCAGTGAGGTTACATTGCCCTACTGCATGTGTGAATCTTAAAACTTACTTTAGGTGTCAAAATGTCGCTTTTTAATGTGTTTGGGGTTTAGCTGCCAGAGGTGCTCTGTCTTGGAGAGTAGCAGTGGTGTGTACTTCGACTGAAAACCAAGTGAATTGCCATAGCAAACGTTATTACTGGTAGTTTGGACTTCACATAGTTTGAAACAATCATGAAGAATCATTGCTTGTGCGTGCTTTTTCTCGCTGAGGTATTCCGTTCATAGGTAGTGATCCTCTCTCTTTCCTCTTGCATTATGAAGTATGTCCTTCTGTTTTTTGTAAGATACTTCTTGTTACAATCAGAAAATCACAGTATCTGGTTTTGTTTACGAGAAGGTGGAGCTGATGCTTTCTGAAGGATCGTGTTGCAGTTTTTGTCTGTTACTGCTGAAGAGGTCAGTTTAGTTATCAGAACTTTTAAGTTGGGTCAATTTTGTTCATTACTTCTTCAGGACTTGATAATTGTGTTTTCTGCCATTGAATTTTGGTCTACTTAGTGCTGCTGGTGTTTGGGATACTACTTCGGAATTACTGGTAACTTCTAGAAAGAATATCAACCTGGAAATGGCTTCTTGGGTTTCCTAGTCTTGTCACTTAATACAGGAAGCCTCATGTTGTATAATTGCTATATAATTTGTACTTTAAAATAATCAAGCTCTACCTTAAGGACAGTTTTTGTTTGTTTGTTTGTTTTTTTACATCTGTTATTAGAGTTAGAAGAAAGATTCTAACCATCAGAGCATCCAGGGTCTTGAAAGTCTTTGAATTGCCAGCCTAAAATTTTGAAGGGCTATTTCATACCCACTTTTTTAATGATAACTGCAAGTTTTGCCTTACGCAGCTCTCTGCTCGCGTTTAATCCTCGAATGCTTTTGTAACCGGGAGTTACACCACTTACTGCCTCTTTGGTCAGTTAAGCAAACAAAACTTCTGGTCTGTGTTCACAGTATTGATTGCTGCTGCTTTTTTTTTTTTGTTTCGTTTTGTTCTGATGATGATCCTAAACCGTGTCTGCTCGGTGCACTTGGCTCAGATCTGAGCTGGATGGGCACCTTAGTTTGCCTGCTGCCCACACTGTTAAAACAGCATGGGACACAGCGTTCCTTAGCATCTCTTAATATCCTCCAGAACGTCAGAAGTCTGTGGTGAGTTAGCTTGCTGTGCCGGGCTTTGATGTGTAGTGCAGTTGGAATCGCGCATCAAAGCAGAAACATGGTTTAAGAAACTATTCTTAATCATCTTGCCGTTGTTAGCTGCTGCTCCGCAGCTGAGACGGCACGAAATGACTGCTTGAATCGTCCTCCATTTCCTGCCTCAGAAACTTCATGGTCCTGCCTTTCATTTTGGAACTGGTGCTGTTGTGTCATTTCCCAGCTGAGACCAGTGTGGAGGCTGCAGGTGCTGCTTCACTTTCTTTCAACTGATTCCTACAGTTGAACAGTTTTACATAGACCACTGATGGAGCAGAGAGTAATGACACAGGAGCTGGTGCAGGCAGGCATCTGTCGCTGCTGGGAGGCAGCAGGAACAAGCAACCACTTTTTGTCCATTTTTATTGGTGCTCCTCTTTTCCTCTTTCCTGCTCGTGGTGTAGAGTGAATACTCTGGCTGCTGTACTGGTCTTGGCCGAGAAATCGTAATTCTTGGTCTAAGAAAACTGCTAGTGATCAGACGATGTCCTTTTTTTTTTTTTTTAATTAATTTTATTTTTTAATTTTTAAACTTAATGGTGTAGCGGACCAGATCTGTGCATTCTGACTCTGGGTTGAAAGGTAGAGGTTACCATCTGTTGCCATTTCTGCTACCTAAAACACCTTTCTCTTTGTGCTCGAGTCTGTATCCATCTTTCTTAAGCAGGGCACACATAATAATTAGATGGATTTTCCAGGCAGCCATCAATTGGGATCACAACTGCTTTATTTCACAGGTATGTCACTCTGATGACTCATGATCACTTTGTAATGGGCTAGGCTTTTTCCTCCTTTGTAGTTCCCAAATTAAGGAGCTGTTACCTGGTGGGAATATGTGTTACAGACAGGTATATAACTGTGCATCTTCTGCTGTGGAAATTCATCCCACTTCTATTACTCAGATCTGTGAGGTTATCCAGTTCTTTTTGTGCAGTATCCTGGTTTTCCTTTCCTGACTCAGCTTTATCAAAAACCATCAAAAAAAGCCAAAATTACGAATTGAAAAACCCCCACCAAAACTAATCCCTGAGCTTAACTGATATGTGTACAATTCTAAGTGTCTACATCTATCCATCAACAAAGACCGTGAATGTGGAGGTCTTAGAAAAGAGTAGTGCAGTCCGTATATTGGAAAAAGATGGATTTTTGTGTGTTCTTTTTTATCAAGATTTAAAATATGTCAAATAATATATGGGAAGATTTAGAAGAAAGCAGACGGTGAGATCCAGTTCTTCCTGAAGGCGTTTCAGCTGGCTCTGAGCTAGTGAGCTCGGTGAAGTAAAGCAGACAGAGAAAGGTGCCGATTTGAGTGTAGAGAAAGGTGGAATATTTTTTTTTTTTTTTAGTTGGTGGTGTAAGAGCTGGATGTATGAGTGGTTAGGTTTTTGTATTAGTTGGGTAGACATAGTGAGGGTTTCGCATCCAAAAGTGTGGATAAGTACCTTAAAGAAGAAACAATATAAAGAACAAAGAAAGGACTGAGTCCACTTTAAAAGATCAGAAGACAAACAGAGCCCTCAAGCCAGATTAAGGCATGTCAAACAATGATAAACAAATACCAAAATATTCTTCACTCTTTCAAGTAAAGAAATAGAATGGCAGAGCTGTCTTTGCAGGGGATAGCATTTTTGCATGGGCTGAGTCCTTGGTGAGGATGTGGGGAAAAGGCAGGATGATGGATGGACATACCAGCTAAGAAACCGAGGCAGGTGTCAAGGTGAATGACGCTAAAGCACAGAAGTCCAGGTGGTCTGATAAGCTCCGAAAAAGATTTGGACAGATACATACTCTTAGTTTGCCTTCAGTAGACTTCTGAAATCTTAAAGGAGAGTGAGACATTGACTACATAATATAGAAATTAAAATACAATTACCTTATCAAAAGTAAATTATGCTAGAGTAGTCTGACACCTTCTCTGATAAGACCTGCTTTTTTCCAAGTCAGTATATCCCCTGTCTTTGATAAGGTGCTTGATAGGAATGTACATTTTTAAAAAAAAAAATTCTCATGTAAGCCGTACAAGAACAGTATGTTTTATAAGAGGGGCTGTAACGGTGGTGACCAGATGGACAAGAAGTGACAAGTAGTTTTGGAACTGGAAGAATAAGGGTGGGGACAGTTGTTAGACACCACAGGGCATTTTGGCGATTGGCTTAGATGCGAGGGGTGACTAATCATCTGCCTGTTAGGGCATTGCACAATAGACTTAAGATTCAAAATAAATAAAACAAAAAAACCTCAGCATTAAAGGGTTTGGATATTACAGAGATTTAACGGTCTTTCACTGCTTGGAATGGCACAAGTGTTGTATCAGTGTGTATTTTAAACCTGTAAAAACCCTGTTCCTTTCATCTGGAGTTTGATTTTTGAAACTGGGAAGCATTGGGTTTAATAGTTAATGTGTGAGTGTTAAAAGAAAGTGGTAGCAAGAAATACTGCTCCGTTTAATTTTGTAGTTGTGTAGTATTTATAAGAAGCTGTGAGGTCACTGGCTTCCGGTATGAGCCACTTCCTGTAAACCGTGTTTTACATGGTAAATCTAAAAATGCTTTTCTTAGAAAAACTCAGCTGTGTTTTGTTTTCTCTGCTCGTGCTTCTGAGCGTCCACCTTACTTTTTGTTTCTACCCCAGAGCTTATATACTGCTGCAGAGTAGTCGTACCTCGTGATGGAGGGTGACACTGGTGAGGACACAGGCTCTATTGGAGAAGGTACCGCAGAGAAACGTAGTTCACAAACCCCCATGCAATCGGTGGTAGCATGGAAACAGCTTAAACACGCTGCCTGACATGCAGACGGTATTGACAGTCTTGAGCTTTGCTAAACTGTGAGTCATACATTGACAAAAAAATCCCATTATGTTTAAAATAATGAAGAAAAACCAGCATCAGCAAAAATATTTTGAGTTCCTCTTGAGTTCCAAATATGTAAGAGGCAATTAGTTCCTTGCGAAGCTTGTTAAAATGCAGTTTTTGGGGTTTTTTTTTTGAATGCAAAGTTCTCATGCTGTCAGTGGCTTCCAAACTTGTAGGTTTTAGAAGTAGCCATCAAATTTTGTAAGACATCAAGGATTTGGCAGCAAAAAGAAATGAGCATATATGCGTGGTAACAAGCAGCCATACTTTATTACTCATTTGTTTAGCATAGAACATATTTTTGGATTGTATAACATTATTATTTATAATATAAAAGAGATTATTTCAACTAAACTGTGTTCTTTAAAATGTGAAAGTACAGTCATAATAGAGCAATATAAATCAATTAAACTGTGGCAGGTCAGTGCATGTGGGAACCAGGCAAGATGAAAAGCACATCTGAAGGAAAAATTAGAATTCTAAGGTAGTTTAAAAGTTATATCTGTTTTTGTGGGGCTTTTTTGGGTTTTTTTTGTTTATTTGGTTTGGGTTTTTGTGGGGGTTGTTTTGGGTTTTTTTTTTTAACCAAGTCAGATGACCTGAAATAATTTAAAAAAAGTATGTCTTTTTTTAAGTAAATGTAATCCTAAAATGTGTGGATGACTTATTTGGGTTGAGTTTTGGTTTTTTTTTGTGTTGGCTTTCTTTTCCCCTCATTCATGTTAATTGGCTAAACTGCTATTTAAGGCTAATATCTAGGCTAGCAAAGACTAACTAGAACAGCTTTGTAAAGGGGTGCTTTGATGTTATAAATTGTTTAAGTTTTGCAGTATACAAAGGTACAGAGTTTCTGATGTGTAAATGAGTGAACATTGTGTCAATTTAAATGTTGACAGTAAACGTAAATGTTTGGGGTTAATAATAAGCTCGTTCATTTCAAATCAGGTTATTTTGTTTGGTGACCATGGAAGATACACAGTAACTTGCTAGAATACACAGAAATAAGAAGTCTTGTGATTCTAAATCATAACAATGGGAAATTCTTAAAAATACAAGTAATACTTAAATTTACAAGCAGTTTTATAATAATGTGGTTTTAGCCACTCAGCGTGTTGTTTTATAATAGCTATTATGTCATTCTCTCTGTCTCCAGAAAGACGTGCTGCCTGTCAACCTATAGTTGGCAACTTTCCTATAAATTTCCATGGTAATTTTATTGGTAATTAGAGTTTGTCAATAGCTTGTCTGTCACAACCCTTAAATGTCTCAAACCTCTTCTGCCCATAGAGGAATCAGTTTGTGGATTCCTAAAAGTACAGTTCAGACCTCAGCTTTGTGGCTTTTATTACCTCTGTATGAAGAATACGGATTTTAAACTTACTTGAGATGCCTGTGTTCACTCTTCTGTTTTTTTTTTTTTAATTATTTTTTGTCTCGTTATTTTTTTTGACCGAATTTCAAACTTGTGGCTGTGGAACCAACATCCTCGTTAGTGTATTGTTACTTCTTGTCTTTATTATTTAAAAATTTGTCTTTTTTAATGAATCTGGAAAAAAAAAAGGTTACGAAAAGATTATATACTGAAATTACTGGAGATGGTGGGAGTGCGCATTTGTTTGGGATCAGGCTCTAACTTTACAATAGCAGGTTCAGTTTGTATGTTTTAATAAGAGGCAATAACGTACTTGTTCGGGTATCATAGTGCAGTCGCTGTGTCTCATGGCTATCACTGTGCGATTTAGTTTTAACTATGTATGCTTTGATCTTTTAGTTCCGGGACATTAATAATTGATACAAGGTGCAGTGCTGGCAGCTTTGGGACTTCAAGGGAGAAAAAACCCCCACTCTAAACCTGAAAGCACTTTTTGCCATAATGCTTTACTTTCTGCTGTTTGTGGTGCGTGTCTGGGCATCTTGAGATAATGGGTTAAATTTAATGCTGGTATCTGAGCCTCTTGTTTAGAAGTAACTACATCATACATCTAATCACAGTGCTCTCTGCATTTCCTTTTATCACAGATGTTGGGGAGAACAGAGTAGCTTGCATTGCCTTCAGCACGGTGGTATGAATTGTGGATATTAAGACAGCACTTAAGGGAAATAGTGATAGTCATAGTGATTGTCTGATTTGAGGTCCAGGTGGACTTTGGTCTCGGTTCAGTCTGGTAGAGCCCTTGATGATTTTTACATTCCCCTGTAGCTTGGTATTATTGTTCACCTGAGATAATCTGGGAATATCTCATTGAACCAGTTTTCACCAGTTCTCTGTCCAGTGTGTGGTCTAGCTATCTGACAGGCAAAAGAAAAAAAAAATCAGATAAAGTTCTTCTGAAGCAGCGTGAAGATGAAATGCAATAACCTGTGAAAGAAAAGGATTTAGATTAAGTGCCCTAAAGCCTCTGGTGTACAGAGTTGTAGTACAGCTGCTTTGTAAAAATGGGGCTTGGGGTTGAAGGTCACAAATCCTTGGTAACTATTGCATTGAAAGAACACTGCATGTTTATTCCTATTTAAAGTATCTCGATTTTGGTTGAAACGGGGTCATAGACTTAGTTGAAAATTGTGTTGGAATCTGTTTTTTAATTCCCTATGTTGCTTAAAAACCTAAACCTTAAAGTACTTTGCAAAAGTCTGTTTAGCCTTCATATGTTCTTCTGAAACGTTAAATTGCTTTATGTTTTGGGTTTTTTTTACATTTGGTGTGCAACAGTTGCTAGCTACCTTTACATCTTCATTGTATTCCCAGCTACACACCTCCTGTTGAGCACAAGAAGATTTTATTTCCGTGGGTAAAGGTGAGCAATATGTTGCTTGATAGCTGCAATTTCCTTGAATAAAAAGTAAAATGAAGTAAATAAACAAGAAGAGCTCTTAACAGCATATCACTGCAGTTTCAGAGAGTTATCACTAGGAGGACACATAGACCATGATATTAAGGAACTAATTGTTTACCTTTTCGTATTAGCTGGTTTGGTAGAGAAAAGTACGTGTTGAAAGGTTGCCTTATAATAATGTTAGTTAAGATACTGTATTTTGCTTGGAATTAAAAAAGAGAGTTGTATAAGGGAAAAAAATTGAGTACAGCAACATTTGGAAGTCTAACGGTGGTTACTCTGTCAGTGAATCAGAAGAACACCTATTCTCAAGGGTGTATGCCAGCCAGTAATAGATGACATTTAGGTAGAAGTGATTCCTTTTTTTAATCATTTATTTCACAATTTTGGACTGCAGGTATTCCTTAGACCTTTTTCTAAAATGTTTTTGGTGGCTTCTGCTGAGCAGGACATATGTGAGATGGATCACTGTCCGGGGTTTGATACGGCATTTGCTGTCATCTTGATCTGTGCTTAATCTGGTTGTGATCTTCCAGTGTTTGCAAATAGCTTTTCTTTTAGTTGTCTATACGTGTTTACTTAGATTTTGAGATACAGTGTCTGTATCGAGTTGAGTAATATGGAAATTAGTCTAATTGATTTAAATAGTTTGTAGACTGCCCATGTTGCTGAGGCAAGCTGTTACCTAATAAAGATTTCAGAATCTGACTGACTCTATATAGAATCATTATTGATATCACACATGCAGACAAAGATGATAACTGAAACATATGCTTTAAATAAAATGACATGAGAAAATGAAAAATGGTTTCAAATTTAAAGTTAGTGAAGGATGCATGAAAATAACACCAGATGGAGAGAAAGAGAAATGAAGACACAGATTATTAATGTGTGATGTGTTTCTGTTGTGTACAATACCATCTTACAGGCTTCTAGTGTGTCAAATTCATTGCAACTTGTGTAAGAGTTGCTGTGTTGTGTAGAATTGAAAATGGTGAAAATGCATCATCTGACTCTTCCCAAGTAATGATCCCTGAGACCACAAAAAAGAGCAAAACCCAGTTTTAGGGGACTTTTGAAAACTTGGTAATTGTTTTGCCCGGCTAGATCTGGGGAAGATTGAATGCTATTTTAAAAAAATACATTATTTGTGGAATTAATACAGTTTTACATATCTAGGTTCTTAAACTTACTTCACTGGGAGACATCTTCCTCAACATTGAAGCTTGTTTCTGTAGTTTCCTTTTGTTAGACTGAACAACAAACCACTGAATCTCCCTTTGATAAAACCTGTGGTCTGGAACTGTTGTGTCATTGCTTTATTGACATCTCTGTGTTTGAACACAACTCGTTCACCTTCCCCTCATTAGCTGTGTCTAACACAGCTTAATTTTTCACATGTTTGCTGGTACTCGCTGTGTTGCTTTCATCGTTACAGCAAAACCTGTTTTGTTAATTTTCTTGCAGACTGTAGTTCCTATCCATGCGTTTGCATTCTCTCAGTTCAGTTGACTTTATTCTTATTTTTCGTGGGAATAGGTCCCTGCTTTATAACAAAAATGCGGTGTTCTGCGTGAGACCCTTAGTGTTGGAAAACGAGGACCCAGCCTGGTTCCAGACTTGTGTGTGTCTGCTGACTCTGTGGACGAGTCTGGGCATTCTGCACATCTCGGGCTTTAGCCCCCTGGATCATTTAATTCTTCATAATTCGAGTTGAATTGTAAGTTTGTCAAAGGAGCCTTTTTTCCTGCAACGTTGCTGCTAGGGACTCTGCAGAGATTTTTCTGTATTTTGCAGAACCTTCTAGAAGTCTGGAGTAGGACCTGACTCAGCAAAGTACTCCCAAGTTCTTTTTTTGCTATGTAAGTTTTAGTGACTGAGGCTTCTCAGTCTGTCTTTGTGATTTATTTTTTAAAAGACCTACTAATCATTCATCCTATTAATAGCCTAGAATACTCTAAAAGATGACTGAATTATGAGCAGAAACACTGTGTTAACACTACTTGTTGTGTCATTAGAGATCTGCACCTTTTTAGTAAATGATCTAGTTAGAATTTTGAAAAATTTTGAGCATGGAAAGTAAAGAAGAGACCTCCTGTTATTACCCAGAGAAGAGACTACCTCCTTTTTACTTCAACTGGGAGGATGGGACTGCAACACTTGATGTTAATTGTAAAGTGTTCAAAATAAAGATGTGTTTTTGTTNCCCCCCCCCCTTTTTTTTTCCCCAAAGGTTGGGTGAAATGATTTGTACTGAAGAGTTGCACTGGACTAACGGAATGAGGGGCGCTGCTTGCAGGACGGACAAATGCTGAAGCTCTTGCTCGCACTAGAGAATGGCTGGTGGTTCTATCAGACTATTATCACAGAGTAACTGTAGTATCACAGAATATTTGCGGTGTTCTCAAAAGGCAGTATTGTATTGGTAGTGAAGTTTTTGATTATTCAGACCCTTTAAATCAGGAGACTGCTTGCTACATTGCACTGAACTATACAAATGTATTTGGTTAGGCTTTCGTTTTACAGTGCAGAAATTTTTAACCTTTGACTAAAAGTGAGTCCTTTGGAAGTCATATGAGGTGTCACAGATGATGATTCAGATTTTGAGAGAGTTAACCAAAATGGATCAATACTGAGACCTTGTTTTATGAGTAAAATCACATTAAATAATGTCTCATGAGTTCAGGTGTGAGACTCGCAGACTGACAGCTGTTACAGGCTTGGAAGAAGGATCAGGGCAGGAGGTTAAAGCAGGCAACCGTCTGATGGGCAGACACTTGGAAAGGAGGCAGCACGGATGGCAGTACTACTGTGAATATTAGTGTTTGTAGTGTAGCACATTAGGATCCTGGATGCATTTATCCCTAGGAGTGTCGTCCTACGTGAAATCCTAATTTTTGCAGCGTTTAGACTCCATTACAGCACATCTGCTAGACTGGCATTTTGCAGCCTATGAGGTGTTACAAAGAGCAAATCAAATACGAAGCAGCCTTTTTCCTTCAGCTTTGGAGCCCTGTAACGTGAACTGGAGAGAAGGGCTCTGGGTCGAAATGAGGCACGGGCTGAGGAAGTTTAGACGTTCTGAAATAGAGGGTTGTTACAGAACAGCTTTTTTCAGCTGGTTGCCAAAACTTCAGTGCTTCTCCAAAGCAGTTGCAGGTTTATTTCCAGAACATACCAAGGGTGAAACAGTCATTCTGCTCTAATCTGAAGACCAAAAGAGAAAAAAAAAAATAAGTGGCAGCCTTTCTTTGTCTCCACAAATGCAAGGATTTTTAGGCTGTCATTTCAGTGAGTAGTCAGTTCGATTCGGAAGTTGTTTGCCTCGGTGTAGAACTACAGAGCTCTCAGCACTGATGGAAAACACTGTCCTTACAGCAGTTTTTTGCCTAAGTTAGCATCTTTTGTGTGGTAAAGGCGAACAGAATTGGATTATGGTGTTGTAGAGCGGTGTAGGATTCGATGTAGCTTCTTCCTTATTGCCAATTTCTGCTAGTATAACCCTAACAGTAAGAAACCAGTTGTGCATAATTCTAACAAAACTTCCGGGAAATAGTCTTCATTTATCTTTTTCAAAGATTCTAAGGCTAAAGCAGCAACCCTACAATTTATTTTGCAGTCATAACAAACACTTAATTAAAAGGTTATTTCAGCTTTTTTCCAGAAGTAGATCTGTCTTCGTATTGCTATACTCAGTAGTTGAAAATTTTTTTCCCTCATACTTTACATCAAAGCCTTTTTTTCTTGTTGTTTTTTTTTTCTTCCCCCTTTAGTCTTTTTAACTAAAAAAGGTTTTTGTTGCTGAATGGATTTTCTGATTTTAAGTGCCACGAGTGATAGCAGTATTGGGATAACAGATGAGTTTGGGAATGACAATTAACTATATGCTGTGTCTTTGTCAATGTTAAAACAGAATCTTTTGCTGTCACCAAAAAGATTGGTGTTGAAACTGCTTTTCTGTTGCAACAAAATAGTGTCTGTCATGTCTCCATAGTCACTTAAATAGTTCCGAGAGCCAGAGCAAAGAAATTTATGTTCTGTTTTAGGGCATAAGCTTTATCTGAATCAATCTAATGTCAGATTTTGGTAGACATCCAGAGAACAGGAGTTGCATAGAGCACCTTGGGTTGCAGAAGAGTGTGTTTATACGTAGTTTTCAAATGTCTTGGAGGAAATGTTAGATGCTGTGGTCCAATGTAGCTGGATTATTGAGGATAGATGGCAATTGAGCCAACAAGGGATTAAAGAAGACTTTCCTGTCTATTCATGTGACCTGTTTTAACAGCTTTTAACCAAACAGTGGAAAAGTACAAGAGCGTGTTTGTAGGTGTTTTGCAGTCAGTGTCTCCAGAAGCCATTTCCAGATCCTTCATTTGTTCTTGTTAATTTGCATCAGCTGGTATCAGTTTCTTGAGTTTGATTAGGGTCTTGGCATACTCCTCAGGTTTAAATTGAAACAGAGGGTGGCAGACAAGAGAGGGAGAATAAAGGAAAGACCAGAGTATTCATCCCTGTATATTGTAAATAGAATAGAACTTGTGTAGAACTAAATAACATAAATGCATACGGAGTAGAAATGGGGGCTGGAGTTTGATCAGTGCAGGAAGGTTGGTCGAGTGTTTTTCCAACAGAAACCGTGCAAATTGATGTACAGAGAGTTTTCAACCTCCATTTATTATCAGTTACTTCAGAGCTGTTGGCCACTAAGGGTGAAGCTTGCACAGCTTGCTTCGAACCACAGTACTGATAAATTTTAATGGAATTACGTCTCTGTATTTCGAAAGATGTCTTGAAAAATCTTGGAAGAGGAAGGTGACTGACATAAATGTACCCAAACAGGAAAGAAAGGATGTTATTCCTGGTATTGTTCGGGCTATTTTTCTCTTCCCTAGAACACTTGAGAAAGAGCTGAATCACTAACAGGACTGACAAGCTAGGAAGTTTTGAAGGGAGTGCAGTGATCAGACTCGATAGCACGTACTTAAGAAGTCAAACCCCTTTCTGACACCAGATCAAAGTCAGTAAAGCACATGTTAAAACAGCACAGGATCTTTTCCTGTGTTTTCATGTTTCAAATACTCAGTAATACGTAACTTTCATATTTGTTTGGTTAAGAAAACTTGGGAGTTGATTTACACTTGGGTTTTGAGTAGAAAGCGCTTATTTGATTGGTTGGGTTTTCTTTCTTTTTTTTTTTTAACCAAATGCTGAATAAAAACTTTAGAAACTTATCATGAGTAGTGAAATATTCACAAGGGTATTATTAGGTGTTTTAATCTTGCACATTGTGCTACGTGGGTAACAATATATTCTAATTATAAGAAGAAAATACAAAAAGGTCAGAAAACAATCAGAGCAGGTAGAATTTTGTATTAGATTGATCTTAGACTGTAATTCCGTATTTCTAAAGACAGGCCTTGGAACTTCAGAATGGTTTAGGCTGACCCATTTCCCTCATACTGTAGTTTGAGAGATCACAGGTAGGTTGGTTTTGACCCCCTGATGTCCCACTGTGCTGTCTGTACGATTCTGCTGGTCATAGGTCACTGAACTGTCACAGACGTAAAGATTAGATGAGGCAAACTGCTGTATATCGTGTGTAAGAGAAATTGTACTTCTCTACTGGCATTTCATTTCTTTCTTCTGTCTAGAGTTCTTGTCTGTCTATTGTTTCCTGGTTAAGTATAGAAGACTAAGCAGTTTCAGGCAATGAAATCAGATGTGATGGTTCATTTCTCTCATAGAATGATGAAATACCATCTTCTCAACAGGTAGAGGTTGTGGTCAGACTAGGAGGGCAGAATGTCTTTGACATTTCATTAGCTGACGACCATGGGGTCAGCATGTCTTTTAATTAACATTCTGAGCTTGTGCATATCATTTTTGATAAGAGAAGTAGAAATCAAATCTTCATTTTGCCAAGGTGTTCATGTTTTGGACCAGAGCATGCCTTGAGCCTGCCTGGGAGAAGCCTACAAAGTTGCCAGCAAGATTGATCTCTGCAGGAACAGCACCGTAGGTGAATGACTGTACCTGTAAACTCTTCTCTCTACTGTCAGGGGAGGGTTGCCTTCAGAAGTTCAGGATATGATTCCTCCTTTTCTCATGTAGACACTGGATTTAGTGTAATGAACCATACTGAACACTCCACTATTTTAACCGGATCTCCTTTACCTACCTAGCTAGGTTTAGATGTGGACGCCTACGTTATAGAAGTCAAGTGAGGTAAATCCCAATCCCCGTATTGTGTGATTTAGTTACTGTGCTTTGTGAGAAATCTGGGTTTATACAGGTGCGCTGACGTGTTTTTCAGTGGAAATCTGTAGAATCCAGGGTCTTTTGTCTTTTGAAACGTAATCAATCTATGCCAAAACACGCTTTTCCAGGAAGAATGGAGAATTATTAATAACGCGCTTGACTTTTTTTTTTTTTTTACATGTGCTTCGATCTAAGATCTTTCTTGGTTTATATGAATTGAGCGGTTACAGGGGAATGTACTGGGATAGAATAAAAAGTAGTCTGTACTGTTAAACTCGACTGTGCTATCTGCCTGGGTCACTCTGCTGCTAAAATCCCAGAGATAATCTTGGTGAGTTCTGCTCTTGTAATCAAAATCCGTGTTGCAGTTGACTGCTAAGCTTGAAATATTTGTATGGATTGATTAAAGAGATGGTAAATTACAGGACTGAGTTCTGATGTTACCAAGTGACTTTGCCATCTCTGAAAATGTCGCCTGCTGTTGAAATAATGTGGGGAAAACGTTGCAATCGAGTCATACTGGTGAAATTAGTGCACACCTAAACATTACTGTAGAATCTCTTAAGTGCTGTGCTTAAATGATAAGGTAATACCTTTCACACTTAGTGCTTCCACATAGTTGTAAAGTTCAGAATAAATAGAATAATTTCAATTGGAAGAGACCTACAATGGTCATCTGGTCCAGCTGCCTGACCACTTCAGGGCTGACCAAAAGTTAAAGCATGTTGTTAAGGGCAAATGTTTCTTAATCACTGACAGGCTTGGGTCATCGACCACCTCTCTAGGAAGCTCGTTCTGTTGTTTGACCACCCTTTTGGTAAAGAAATGTCTCCTAATGTCAACCCTGAACTTCCTCTGGCGCAGGTTTGACCCATGGTTGGTTGGACTTAATGATCTTAAAGGTCCCTTCCAACCTCACGAATTCTATGATTCTATGATTCACTAGATCCCAGGGAGAAGAGCTCAGCACCTCCCTCTCCACGTCCCCTCCTCAGGAAGCTGTGGAGAGCAATGAGGTCACCCCTCAGCCTCCTTTTCTCCAAACCAGACGAGTCCAAAGTCCTTACTCGCTTCTCACAGGACATTCCTTCCAGCCTTTTCACCAGCTTTGTTGACCTCCTCTGGACGCATTCAAGGACCTTCACATCCTCCTTAAATTGTGGGGTCCAGAACCGTACACAGTACTCAATGCTGGATATAGCAGGATAATCCCCTCTTTTGACAGCTGGTTACGCTGTGGTTGATGCACCCCAGGATGTGGTTTTCCCTTGCTGTTGGCTCACATTGAGGCTTCTGCCAAGCAGCACCCCCAGGTCCCTTTCTGCAGAGCTGCTTTCCAGTCACTCCTTTCCCAAGCTGTGCCCAGTGTTACTCCATCTTGGGTGCAGAATCCATCATTTGATCTTGTTAAATTTCATCCCATTCATCGTAGGCCAGTGCTCCAGTCTGTTTAGATGCCTCTGCAAGACCTCTTGTCTCCTTCAAGAGAGTCAACAGCACCCCTCAGCCTGGTATCATCAGTAGACTTGCTAATGGCATGTTAATTCCTGCATCCAGAATGTTGATAAATATATTGAACAGAACCGGCCCTAGAACTGAACCCTGAGGAACACCCCTGGTGACCGGTCGCCAGCCAGATGTAGCCTCATTCACTGCAACCCTCTGAGCTCTGCCCTTCAGCCAGTTCTTCACCCAGCACACTGTGAACCTGCTCATCCCACACTGGACGCGTTGTCCAGAAGGATGCTGTGAGGGACAGCATCCAAAGCCTTACTAAAATCCAGAAAAACTACATCCACCGCCTTCCCTTCATCCCCTAAGAGGGTGCCGTTACCACAGAAGGAGATGAGATCAGTTAAACAGGACTTTCCCTGGGGGAGCCCGTGCTGACTGTGCCTGATGATTTCATTGTCCATTAAAAGCCTTTCTTAGTACCCAGTATAATCTTCTCCAGAATTTTGCCAGGAACTGAGGTTCGACTAACAGGTCTGTAGTTTCCTCAGTCTTCCCTTGTGCCCTTTTTGTAATTCGGAATAACGCTGGCTGCTTCCAGTCAGCAGGGACTTCCCTAGACTTCCAAGACCTCTTGAGGTGGGATTCCTGGGATCTTTTGGCAGCGGAATCAGCACAGTTCTGCTGATTTGATGGGGGACTTGCACAAAGGGTCTGTTTCAGTTGTTCCCAAGAAGTGAGTGCCTCTTTGCTGGATGGCGCATCTCTGACAGATGCTGGTATTTCTCGTCGTTATTGGTGTTGGTTCTTCTAGAATTATTTTCCGCACAAGTAGATGTCTCTTGCGGATAGTTTAATTACCATGGATTATTTTAGGTATCGTATTGATGACATGGGTGAGCAGAAGGAAGCGGAGTGGAGTTGTCATGACTACTGTGATATTTATTTTTTTAAAATTTTCGTACTTCCATTTAAAAATATTTTTATCCGTAAATTTTTAGGGATTAAAAAATGTGCTTTGCTGATTATAACTTACTGGTCATACTTCAGACTCACAATTCTAGCAGAGATGGTTTTTGAAAACGTTTCTTTCTGGAAACCACAAAGGGTGAAAAGAAAAAGTATGTTTTTGGTAACTTACATAAGGGAAAATTGGGTTAGTTTAATGCTCATGTAATAGTTGAGTACAATTTATTGTGGTGCTTACACAAGGGCGCGATCGGTTTCAAATCGGGTGAGTTTGCAAAGAATTTCTCTAGAAATTTTTTTAAAATGGGCTTACACAATTCCTTCCAATTCAGGTGGGTTTGCAAAGAATTTCTCTAGAAATTTTTTAAAAAGCTGGTAGTTTTTGCTTTAACTTGTAAATTACTATGAGCTTGCAGCTACTACTACAAACAATAACTTCAGGGTTTTATTTAAATCATCGTAATTCCTCCTTCTTCCAGGAGTGGATCTTGCGATACTCGTGCCTTAGTTGTGGTTAGAAATGAGTTTGTCTTGTGGAACTGATTCAGGCCTGTAATTATTGTGTAGCAAAGAGGGCTGAAGTAATTTAAGGTATTTTCAGTGGTTCGG
>VXBO01002525.1:73540-134857 GCA_013400135.1 Rhinoptilus africanus | reverse complement strand
TTATGACTAATCGAGTAAACATACTACTCTAATGCATGAGAGTGGATGTCTTTTGTTTTCTGGGTACATTCATTCCTGACCTTTGCGTTACTTGGACCATAGACACAGTCGTGCAGGGACGGATGCGGTTCAGAATTCCCGTACCATCAGTATGGTGTCAGCATTGATCAAACAGGAATCCTTTTATAGGGAACAACTCAGGGCTGGCTTTTAAAACAGAGGAGGAATTTTATATTTTTGAAAATATATCCATTTACAAAAATCTCTTACTTAAATATTTTTATGCTTAGGTATAAACTACGTGATTAGTATCTACTTAGTTCCCTGCTGGATTTAAGTTGATTTATGCCTCTGGCCAGTTTTACCAGCTTCCTCAGCAGTACCAGTGATGTCTGCAGCACTCTGATTCCCAAGCTGGTTTGAGCTTATGTTGATTTAACCAAATCAGCCTAAACTGAAAAGGGTTTAATTTGTCCTGTTTCTCAGCCTAACAAATTAGCCCTTGATGAACTCCCTTTTAGATGAGTAGACTGCCACTCGTCCCCTAGCTAGCTCAAGCTCCTTCTTAAACTGTGTGGCAATCGGTGCTAGAACTAAACAGTAGAAAAATTATTCCTCTGTCATTCTTCGGTTGCTGGTGTCTCTTACTGTTTCCTGTACAATTACTGGAGGCTGATAATGTCAGGTATCCATTTTTTGAAAGAATGACATGTCTTTTCTTGTTACGGGTTATTAAAAACAACACTGAAAGCATTTTTCTTTGTGAAAGCTCATTAATGTTATCGAACAATATAAACAGCAGGATAAAGAGGCTTGTGTAACGTTGCATTTTGGCGCTGTAGTGGGTTACCTCCAGTGTAAGCTACGTGCAGCTCATTCTGCTGAGGAGCTTGTGTCTGAAATCCCACAACTGAGCCACTTGAAAGAGCAAATCTATAACAGAGGATGTCAACTCGTAGAAAGTGTAATAGGACTTTAAAGACTCTTGATGGTTAAGATGTTGCTGTGCGGTGTCTTCATTTACAGCACCTGCTTTTCGGGGTACATAATGCCAAAAAGCAGTTAGGTGTGATAAGTGATGGGCTTGTATCTCCCAGCACTTCTTTCATATCCTGAACGTTGATGACTCTTCTCCCCACCACCTGACCACACTTCTCCAATCTGTATTCTGTCTCCCTATGTTGGATTTAAACGTGCAGTTTGCCAGTGGTGGTGATTAATTCCACTTTGCTGAAAAGGCAGTGGTCACACAGAAAGCAGGAGAGGATTTAAAATAATGCTGATGCCCTGCCCTCTACCTGCACGCTCCGTTTCTGCTTCTCTGACAGATGTTGCTATGTAAGTTAACTATTTTGTGGTTAAATGAGCGTAATCTTTATTTTAAAATAAAAATAGAATTTTGGCAGAAGCTGGCAGCACTAGAAAAATGCTCCTACTTGCCCTGAGTGGATTGGTTTCTTCCAGGGAGTGTGTGTATATGACAGAGGCTGAAAAAGAGAGAGTCAGTATGTGTGGGCACTGGCAGCAGGCCACAGTCTTTAGGCCGTGCACTGTATCATCTCTTCCTCTTCCTTCTTTCACTGCCTTCCAAAATGTATAGGCTTAGGTATATAAAATAATACACTTATTTCAAAATTGTGTTAAATGATCTCATCTTAGTCACTCAGCAGTTACGAAATGCTGCCAAGTGCTACATGTCTTGTAAATTTATAGGTTTATATTTTTTTTTCTGCAAAGGATGAAATACTATACAGTTACTGAGGCAGAGAGAAATCACCTTCCTTCACCCATAACGTACTGCAGCATGAAGAAAGATGCTGAAAGCCAGGATTTCTAATTTGACCCTCCTACTTAGTGCTTCCGAACGTGAAGATTCCTCCCTGCTGAGGCTGTCTGCTTGTGGCAGGCAAAATTATCATTCACCGCGTTCGCAGCTGAGAGTTTTGACGAGGTCGGTAACCAGTTCTAGCGCAGCATGGCTCCTTCTCCCTCACCACCAGCTTGGTAGCATGAACAAGTGAGACTTCTGCTGCTTCCCTCCTAACGAGGTACGAATTCCCGATCAAATGTTAGAGCTGTTTCTTTCTACGTGAAGAATTCATATTCAACCCCTGGATGCGTTCCAAGCAGAGATATCGTTAAATTTGACTCTGTTGCTTCCAACTGTTAAAGCATGCTGATCTGACACAACCAGGGGAGAGAACTAAAATATATATACGTTTCAAAGATACAAGGCAGAAGGAACTGTTAGATAATTTAGTCTGACATTTAGAGTATTGCAGGTCATTATGTGTAACTGTTACTCCTGTTTTTGAGCTTAGTAGCTCATGTTTGACTGAAAAATTAACAAGCATTTGTTGGAAATGTTTGAAGTTACTTAGAAATGAAGATTTCAACATCTCTCTTTGTAATTTGTTCTATTGGCTAAACAGTCTGTGCTCTCTTATTTTTTTGTCGTGCTTTACTGCGTTTCTAACTTGAATATGTCTAGTTTCTAGTTTTCCATAGTTTTGTAGGGAATTTTAAGCTGACATAAAGGGGCAGAGCTGCTGAAAGAAACAGATTCCCTCAGTCGCTTCTCCCTGCTTCGATGCCAGCTGGTGTGGCCGGAGCGCTGGCCCTTCCTCCTGGCCTGGTCTTTCTACAGCTGTAACCCACTACAGAACCAGAAACAACAGCAAAAATGGATTTATACAGGTCAGCACTAAGGAGGGCGCGTGGAGGGTGCTGTTACAAACCAGGAGGTGGAACAGGGATGGGAATGAACAGTCGGGGATGAGAAATGGGTGAAGCTGCCTGTTTTGGTGGCTGTCCCAACAGCAGATGGTGAAACCGCAGTTAATTTCAGCTGTTGGTTCTTGGCCATTTTCTGCTAGAAATGGTCATGTTCTAACGGTAGTTCGTGCGGCTCTGGAGCCAGCAGCGTGGCGCTGCATCTGTGGGTTGGTCCTCATGGTGTTAACATCACGACTTCACAGTACGTCAGAACAGTGGAGTAAAAAATGCAGTTACTTGTGTAGCAAAAGCGGTTCAGAAGCAAGTATTGTCAAGGCGGTAATGCATATTTTGTCGATAAATTTCTGTCTGTGTTGTAGCAATTGGAAACTAATAATCAGGGGAAAAGGCTTTGAACTGTTTCACTAGAGGGCTTATATGGAGCAAATTAGTCTCAGTGGTAGCAGGTTGACAGTAGAAATTCCTGGTGTGTGAGAATGGTGTTGGGTAAACATTTTTTTTTTTAATAAATTCAGTCTTAAAAATACAAATTGATACATATTAGGTAATGGGATGTCTTAAGACCTACCTGTCCAATACTATCTAATACTAAATGAGGTGAACGTTACAGTAAATAAAATGTTGGGTTTTTTTTCCCCCTACTGAATGTTTGTCTCTCCTGTGAGAGCATTTGGTAGGAAATCTCTGTGCCAGCTCTCATGTTTTCAATACTCGATCATGTTTTTAGTGAGAGGAGAGCATCATCAACCTTCACAAATCTGAGAGGGACGGATGTGCATTACGCTCACTGCCTCAGCTTCCTCTGTAGTCTGAGGAGGGGCGCAGTTTTCTGAGATAAGAGAAGGAAAGAGATGGAGCTACGAAGAGCAAGATACCGGGGACAAGGTAAGCCCAGATTAGCCGGTCTGGGCGAGGGAGTGGCTCTGAACCTACGCTGTCACCACAGAACACTGCGACGATTCTCCCTGTGCGTGCGTGTGCAGCTATGAACTAGAAAGTCAGAATATGTACCAGTTTTCTGCGGCATCACTTACTGATGTTCTCTATATAAGGAAAAAAAACCCCACTCTTGCAGATACTGCTGAAAATGTTGGATGGGTTTTTTTCATTTTTTTTTTAATGCTGTCAAAGTACTTTTTTGTGTTTCTTGCTTGCATTTAAGTTTACCAGTGACTCTTACTACAGTGAAAGTTGTTATATAAAATTGTGCTATATTTTCTTCCCAAAAGATTACGGTATTGTTTAGGCAGCAGTGCTGAATGGATGAAGCGTATAGTGGCTGTGTTTTAGTATTCATCATACTGATTCCATGTCACTTCTGTCAGCACACTGCAAAACCTACGTTTACTTAAGACAAAAAGGTATTTGCCTTTCTTCTGAGGTGGATTTGGTTTTCTATCATCTGTGCATCAGGAGTTCTCATCTTCACAGGTTCTGGCTGGTACAGATCTCCTTTCAGATATGGGAACTGATAAACACAGTTGCCTGTTTTGCAAGAGGGACTCTGTTCCAGAGAAGGGCAATGGAGCTGGTGAGGGGTCTGGAGCACAAGTCCTGTGGGGAGCGGCTGGGGGTGCTCAGCCTGGAGAAAAGGAGGCTGAGGGGAGACCTTCTCGCTCTCTACAGCTCCCTGAAAGAAGGGGGTAGCCGGGGGAGTCAGTCCCTTCTGCCAAGTAACAGGCAATAGGAGAAGAGGAAATGACCTCAAGTTGTGCTGAGGAGGTTTAGATTGGATATCGGGAAAAATTTTTACACTGGAAGGGTTATCAAACATTGGAACAGGCTGCCCAGGGAAGTGGTGGAATCACCATCCCTGGAGGTATTTGAAAGATGTGTAGACGTGGTGCTGAGGGACATGATTTAGTGGTGGTTTGGGCAGTGTTAGGTTGATGGTTAGACTCAATGATCTTAAAGGTCCTTCCACCTTAGACGATTCTATGATTCTTTATCCTTCCAGTTTTGCTTAGGAGCTCCTAACAGCCCAGTTTGTCAGAGCTGTTTCCACCGCTTAGGTGGAGAGTGAGGAAACCACTTCACTCAACGTCTGACCGATTGCCAAGTGTACATTCAATTCATAAACTTCTTAAAAGTCACCGTCTGATCTTGGGCTATCTTAAATGAAGCTCCTCCAAGGTGCCCAGCTGTGGTTGTCCTAAGGATGTTCTACTGCTGCACCTCTTCTTCAGTTATCTGTGTTTCTACTTGACAAAGTCTCCCAGCTTTCTTACCTGTCTTCTCATTTCCCTTCATGCGGTTGCTGACTGGCATGTGTTCTTGAGCAGTCATGTCCCAGGCACAATATCTTATGTCCTGATCATTCTTTTGACATCTATTTTGTATAATTTTTTTGTTGAATCTGTGAAAAAACTTTTGTGGGTGAAAATTTTCTGGCCACCTGTGGTTTTTATAGGGGAAACTCCCACATTTCTCATTTAAAACTCTCACTTTAGGTTTTTATTGAGGACAGAAAAATGCGTCTTTTCTGTTCTTTTTCATCTTTGTTTCAGTATTCATTGTACAGATAAGTATTAGCCTGGTGAAGTTGTAAAGCAGCAAAATTGTGATAATCTCTTCACTGAGAGTGGATTAGTTTGCAAATCAGGCTCTGCAGTCTGATTTAGGTGTTTGTACTTCAAAACAGTTTAAGAGGAAAATGCCTTTTTATTTACCAAATGCTTGCAGGTAAGCTTTAAAAAAAACCAAAACCAACAAAACAACAACATTTTTTTTCCACAGTGCAGGGTCACTTCTTTCTTCAGAAATCTGCGTGAAAAGATGGACTTCTCGCCAACCATAAAAGTGTTCAGAAGATTGCTGCTGTTTTTCCCTTATTATGTTTCAAATAATAAAACATACAAAATTATTGACAAGCTTTTTCAAAAAAAGGCATCCAGCTTTGACACATCTTGCTAAAATACCATTTAACTTCTTTTCAGGTAGAAAATAAGGGATCTAAGAAGGGAAGATCAGGAAACAGTGCTGACAGAGTCTTTTTTTGGAAACAAATGATGAATTGCTTCTGGAGCCTTACTGTACTGCCTTGGGAGTCAGTGGAAGGCTTTAACTTTATTTTCCCAAGAGGGCAGTGACGCTTGCTGTCATTACGGTGCTCTCTGCTGTTGTGTATATGACCTACAATATATATATTCTAAAAACGTTCACAACACAAAATGAAGAAGTCATCTTGTACTTGGTAAAAGCTGTTTGTGTGCCTCCTTCAGATGCCAAAAGTACAATTATCAAGAAAACATCAGCTTTCCAGTTCACTAAGGAATGTGGTTGTGGCTGTGTTTCGGTTTTGTGCATAGCAAATTTTGAAGATGTTTTTTAAGAGAAAATAAATTTTAACTAGAGAAACCACAGTTTTAAAATCAGGTTTAAGGTGTGGATGAAACCAAGATCAGAACAAAGAACTTTGCACTAAGAAGCGTGGTCATAGCTTGAAGGTACCTTACTTGACAGAAACTAAATGGCAGTTTCCACAGAGGAAAAAGGAGATTAAGAATTCAGATCTTGTTGATTATGGTTTTGGCAATCTGACCTTTCTGGTCCTTTTTGAAAACGTCAATGTAGGATGCATCATGAGTGGCATTTGAATCAGTTACAGCAGCTTTCCAGTGTTCGAAGGGGGCCTACAAGAAAGCTGGAGAGGGACTGTTTACGAGGGCACGTAGTGATAGGATGAGGGATAATGGCTTCAGACTGGAAGAGGAGAGATTTAGATTAGATACTAGGAAGAAATTTTTCACTATGAAGGTGGTGAGACACTGTCCTGGGTTGCCAAGAGAACCTGTGGCTGCCCCATCCCTGGAGGGGTTCAAAGCCAGGTTGGACGGGGCTTGGAGCAGCCTGGTCTGGTGGGAGGTGTCCCTGCCCAGGGCAGGGGGGTGGAACTGGATGGTCTTTAAGGTCCCTTCCAACCCAAACAGTTCTGATTCTCTCCTTGTGTCTTTGACTGTAACGGGAGGAAGGTGCCCTGTTGTGCTGTCCTGGTTGCTGTATTCTCCGTCGGGTGGAGGTCTCTGGTAGGAGGGAGATTTTACATTCCCTGAGAGTGTCTGAGAACAAGCCTGAAAAAATGGAAACCACAGCAGACATGGGGAGTTACTTAAAAGTCTTTTATTCCTTTTGCTTTTAGTTTCACTGCTCAGATTCCATGTTTTATGTATATTTTCTGGAAACACTGAGCTCTGGAGCTTACAGTGCTTTTAGCGTTTTGTTGATGCTCAGAAGAAGGATGCAGGCAACTCCTCCAAGCACTTGGTGACTCGGGGTCACCACTTAATGGTGGTGTTGGGAGACAAGATGGGAATCTGAAGGCAGCCCTGGGCTTGAGGGCTGGAAGTGAGCAAAGACATATGTCCTCTGAAGACCAAGGCAGAAACTTTTATGTAAGTTTTGTAGAGACAGTAGCACAGAAACATTCCCTCAAGTCTAGAGAAGAGCTGCAGAGAGTGTGAGGTCTCTCTCTTCAAAGCGTTGGCCAAAACCTCAGCTAGGGGAGCTCCCTTTGATCCGGGTGTCTTTGTAGCACCTGAGGGGGATGAATGTTACAGAACTGAAAAGAAACCGAAGTCAGGCATTGGATTCATCTCGTGGCTCCAATGCATGACCTTTATCTGTAGGAAGCAGAAAGACAGTCTGGGAGCCCAAGAACCAAGTCTTGGATGGGCAGAGACTGAACTGGGATTCATAAGGTTGAGTGGGAGTAACACGGCAAAGATAAGCCACTGCACAGGTTGCTCACAGAAACAGAGTATCTGAAGAGTGTTTGTTAAAATGAATATGTTTAACATAAATACATCTTACAGAGGTTTCCAAAATACATAGAAAAAAGCTATCAAGGCCTCTCTAAAAGCTTTTGAAATTATTTATTTGTTATGGGATGGTGAGGATAGGGAAAAGATGCGGTGAAGGTGAGGACTCTAGAAGTCAGCTTATTGAGAGATGCCTCTAGAAGGGTGTAGGATTTAAATCAAGGTAGAAGAAGCCATGCAATACAACTTCTGAACTAATTATCTTGGGATGGTACTGCTCTGGGAATGAGGCAAATGAAAATGTAAGGCATCAGAACCTGTTAAGAAGCAGATGCCCTGTTTTTGGAAACATCTCGGTGGGTTAATAGAACTAACACTGGGAAATTGGTCATGTACTGGATTTGGTCTGGAACAATGATAGATTAGTGGGAGGTGTTCCTGCCCATGGCAGGGGGGTTGGAACTATATGATCTTTAAGGTCCATTCCAACTTAAACCATTCTGTGATTCTCTGAATAACACTCTGCGTTGACATTGTAGGTAAAGTTCTTCTGTCTGCCCTATTAGAACAACAAAATGAGATGAGGACAGAAACAGGGAAGAAAAGTCTACCTTTCCTCAAAAGCAACATAGCCGTTTGTCATAAATGGGTCATTTTGAGGCTTTGGAGACTCAGTCTGTCAGAAACACTTGGGAGAACTGGGAAAGAGAAAGGTTTTTTTTCTGCATTAACAGAATGTGCAGGAGATTGTAGCTGCAGTTGTGAAGAGGAGGAATGGAGAACATGTTCGCAGTGTTCCACAGTATTTTGGCATAGCGCATCTGCAGGGAGAATCCCTACAAGATGCAAACGAAATCGAATGTGGTGGACTGAAAGGTAGGCAGGTTGCCTCTCCTGGAGCATGGAGGTAGATGGCAAGCATAGCTGGGGCTGGTGGGGCAGGGGAGTTGAGAAAACTTGTGTTCTTTCTATGTTACATCCAAACAAAATTATTTTGGAACTGATGGGGAACGAGGGAGAGAAAACACTGTTCTTGTGAACTCGTCTTTTAGAAAACTTGCTGGTAAAGGGGCAAGTTATGTGACTGAAAAGGCTGCGGAGGAGGAAGCAAGGAGAAAGTACAGAACCCACCAGGGAAGAGACAGCCTGCACAGGACCACTTAATCAGGCTTTGTCCTTGGTGGGGTGGGATGAGGGGGGGAAGAAGGGAGAGAAGAAAAATTGTTTCCTATTCTAATTTTTAATCAAGCAAGGGATTCAAGAAGGCAGGAAAGAGGGGAGGTGGCAGTACAACTTGGTGGTCATTTGGTAAGTCAAAAGATAAGTTTTTAAGTGGTTCTGAGATCTGCTGTGACTTTGGAGGTCCCTGTCAGGAGCAGAGGGATAGAAGGGAGGATGGAGAAGGTTAGAGGAGGGAGCTCTGTGAAATGGGTAGGGATAGACACAGAAGCCATTCCCATTTAGTTTATTTTCCCTTGGGACCAAAGCTAGGCTGAGACCAGGCCACAAGGAGAGGACCTGCCCTGGAGGGACAAAGCGGGCACTGGGGAGATTGTTCGTAGGCCCTTTCATATCTCTTACCTACTCTCTTCCCTCAGTTCATTGTTTTTTCTGTGAAATAAATACATGTTTACTCTCGTTTGTTCTATCAAAACTCAGCTCTAGATTTAACAAATGTGTTCTTGTAGCTTTTAGGTGTCTCATTATAGAAAGGTGTAGGCAAGTCCACCTCCACGGTGCTCCACCTCCTACCAGTCAGTTTTGTCAGTACTGCAAATCGAAATACATACATATATTTGGGCAAGGTCTAGGGAAAGCATTGTGAGTTTGGGACACACTAATAGATCCTCCCTGCCTTTCATGAGACAGTCTCTGTGTACAGGACTCACCATTTGCATGATTGATAGGTTTAGTGAAAATTATTTTTCTAAGGGTTACTGTTAATCCATATTTTGTTCCATTGAACATGAGAAAAATTACAATTAATAACTTTGATCTGTGACAGAAAATGCAATTAGGTTTTACTTCGGTTTGGTTTTATTTTTTTTTTTTAAATGCAAATGGTCAGCTTTTGAAATAGTGAGAAATCGGCAAGGAGAATTTTCTGTACTTCT
The DNA here is from genome assembly GCA_013400135.1 of Rhinoptilus africanus. Lineage (NCBI taxonomy): Eukaryota > Metazoa > Chordata > Aves > Charadriiformes > Glareolidae > Rhinoptilus > Rhinoptilus africanus. The sequence continues at coordinate 125,250 of VXBO01002525.1, read as the reverse complement.
AGACAAGCTATATAAATGCAGAATGAGGTGCTTTGCTAGGCTTTTAATTGTGCTTGAAGCAAACAAAACTTCCCTGGTTTTAAAGGCTAAATGAAGTTTGAAGCAATTTGCTGTATGATACAAAATACAGTGATTCAGCATTCGTGATGAGAGCTATTTATAGTTACTCTATTTTTATTCAAAGAAAACAATAGCACGGAATTTCAGGCAGTTTTGACCAGGCACTTAAGAAGGTCTCTGCTGAAGACGAGGAAAATCTCATATTGCTTTATCTTGAAAGCTGAACTCGGGAGCTCCTTCGGCATCAGCGTTTCAGTGCTGTCCTCCCGAAGGTGAAATTCAGTCTGTGCTGGAAAGCTACATAAGCAGTGTTTTTCAGAAGCCTACTTTGTATCCTCTTTTATGAGGCTATTGACATTCATTGCATTTTGTTTTTTGAAGAATTGATCAATATAATCCATCTCAATTAATTTTAACCCATTCCTTTCAGGTTTTCACCACCGGTCCGTTACCCTGTTGCTGCAGCCAACGCAGATCCAAATGCCGTGCCTACAAAGGCTTGTTACTTTCTCATGCTGGATCCCTCAAATCCGAGAGCTACTTGGCAGTTTCCAAGGCAACCACCTGTGGAATAATTAAAAAGGATGAAGTGTTAGTGTGCCAGATATAAGGAATTCTTGCCTGAAGAGAGCACTTCATTTTCATCTGTCTTGAAGATTCGTCAAATGTGTTTCTGCCAGCAAAGTTAAGGTAGTACAATTAAAAAGTACTGATTTATTTTGTGGAGCTGCTGAGAGCTTAAGTAGGAGCAACATCCTAATATGACTGTATACAATTAATTTAAGAAAATGACTATGAATCCCTCTGTTACTTTTTTGGTTATAATTAAACAGAAAATCCAGGAGAAAGATGATGATGGAAAGGCAATGTGAGTGAATAATATTTCATATCAGTAAAACAGTTGTGTGAACTGTTTGCACTTCATGCCGTTTTTCCTCGCGGATGATTTTAAGCTGGTAAGGACTAAAATGGAGCATACATTAGTGGGAGCATAAATATAGGAAGTGCAGCCTTCATGCCAAGTACACTGAGATTTCTTTGGCATTTGGTGAAGTGATAGATATAAAAGGAATGTAGGAGTGGGCTCGCTGCAAAATGACAGTCAGAATCAAGGATCGATCTTTATCCCATAGCTTAAAGGATGTGCAGTAATTAAGTTGATACTGAATTTTAACTGATCATCAGGCTTTGCTGCTTTGGTGAAGCAGCAGCTCAAACCATTTTGAAGCCCACATTCCCAGATTCAGAGCTGAAATTGCATAGCGGAGAAACCAAAAGGTAAGCAAAAGAACTCTCTTAGAATAACAAAGAGTAACAAAAATGGCAAATTTGGTTCTGAAAGTTTGAAACTCTGCTGCAAAAGTTTATGGTGAAGCTGTAAGGCTTTGGGTAGCTGGAAAAGTTCTTCTCAAAGCATAGTATGTTACTGGATGTATCTGCTTATTTTATCTTCCTTCTCTGCCAGTCATTCAAATATATTTGAATAGAAAAATATTGCTCATTTCTGACAGTGAAGTTAAATGAAGAAAGCCACATTCACGTTCTTCCCATAGTCCGAATAACTGCTCATTAAGGTCTGGCTACCTAGCTTGGTGCTTTTGTATAGTCAGTTTTAGGCGTGATGCTTTTGTGTAGTTTATTTTAAGTAAAAAAATTATTTCTGAATTTTGAAGTAGGAATATTTGGGATGCCATCTGGACTTTACATAATAAATTTTCACTGCCAAAATGTTTGTGGGATTCTGTTGGGATGTGGATGGGATTTCACATTCCATCCCTTCCACAGCACAAGAGGATCATTGTTTTTTAGGTATGGTGGATCCAAGAAGAAATAAGAATTGCGTGGTGGCAGCTTTGTAATTTGAGGGAATAGAACCCACCCAGTAACCACTGTTACCTCTTACAGAATTTCAGAAACTAAGACTTGTAGGTACCAACTGAGTGCAACTGCAATTTTCAACCCTGATACTTGATTTCCAGTTCATTGTCACCACAGCTTAACTGTCAAATTGATTTTCTTTTTGAAGTACTTTTTCAGGCTGTTCAGTTCCTTTCAAGTATAGAGCCAAGGAAAAGGTTTTTAGAGACAAATCCGGTTTTCACATGTGAAAGGAGTATGCTGGCAAAGTACCTGCGCCAAGCACAGTAAAGCCGATACAAAATTAAGATGCTGTGCAAGTAGAGTAAGGGTAGTTGGTGTGTGCAGATCCAAATATTTTGCCTTTCAAGAAGCGTAAGTAACTGAAAGTGGATAGTTGTGAAAGAGTGTTCGCGTAAGGCTAATGTAATAGCTAGGTGGCAATCACGTGAAATAATGCAGGGTTGCCAAGAGTGTACACAGAGAAGTTTCATCTTGAACACCCTGAGAGAACACACTAAGCACATGGAGGTACCTCAGTTCTTCTGTTTTACCTCAAATACTATGTGTGAGATTCTTCTCTTGACACTTAGATTTCCGGGCGCTGCTGAAGCAGGTGGTGAACAGGAGATAGGATGAACATCTCCCTGAAGGTACCTAGTCCAGGCCCCCTTGAAGGGGGTGACTTGTCTTTAAAAAGGTACCTCTAGAAAGGCAGGTCTCACTGGTTCAGCCTGGACTACTCATTTAACCTAGATGCCTAACATTTCAGAAACTTCAAGTGTATAATTAGATGTATTTATATGTGGAACTCATTTACGCTTTTCTCTTTCCGTATTTCATTCCCAATCCGGAGCTTCTCATGCTAAGTGGAGTTGCGTTTGATTACTGGTGCAACCCACTTACTCATCTTATTTTTCCCAACTCGGACATTTGACCCTGGCGAGTTTTGCAGACTTCATATACAAGCCTGTGGTTCAGTATCAAGGATGCTGAACAGCCACATGAAGTTTGTTAACATAGTTTCTAACAGAAATGAAAACATTCATGCTAAATTTAGGCAGCTGGACTGGGTGAAAGAAAAATACAGTGGCTAGGCAGAATTGATTTCTAATGTTCTGTATATAGCTTATGTTTTAATAATCTTTATCCCTGAGAAATTTTACAGGACTGAAGGGGAGTAGAAACTTAGCAGTGATTTGTCCAATAATTTTAATTTCTTAAAGTGCTTCAGCGCATGTGAACATAGAAATGGGTTTTGCAGCCTTGGCTGTTAAGAATTAATGCTTTATGTACCCATAAAAAGTAAAATTTTCTTTGTGCTCCTCTTTCTGGAACAGAAGATCTATGTTATGCTCCACGTTGGGAGTAATTTGGTATCCTTTTAAAAGGAAAATAAAAAAGGGAAATTGCAATATGGTAATTCTCCTAAAGACTATTTTGCTACAGTGATTCCATTTTTCCCCTGCTATCAGAACAACTTTATGAAAAGTCAATTACAATGTGGTAGTCTAAAAGTCTCATTAAAATATCCATTAATTTTATTGAGTAAATAGGACTGTTTCCCAGAATAGATAACACTTTCCTCTTGTTGCTTGGAAATCCAGGTGATTTTTCAAAGGGATTTTTTCCTTCCAGCAAGAGGACCCTAGAGTAAAACCGTAGAGAAAACGCGAGGAAAGAGCAATAAGCAGTAAGTCACCTTCCAGCTCTTAGAAAAGGGAACTCAAATAAGAAATGGGCCCTTTTGCCTAGGCTTTATTCCACAGACTTGATCCCTACATCTCTGGATGTTTTAGGGTGTATGAGGCTGGACAGACACATCAGGCATCTCATTAAGGTGTAGAAAAGACTTTCAGCTTCCCAGAGAACAAGAATAATCTCTGTCAATACCAGTTGCTGGGACACTGTGTCAGGTGGTGCATCTTAAGGTTTTTAGGACTGTCTCTGCCCTCTGACTCCTGGGCAATCAGAAGATACTTAAAATCACCTGCCCAAAAGTGGATAATGAATGTTTTCCGGATCGATGAATACAGGATGCTATTTTTACCTATTGGTAACACTGTAAAAACGTGAAACTTCAGTAAAATGCGTTGTATTCCTATGTATTGTGCATAGCCTTCCCAGTGAGGAGCCACTGCTCTGAGAGCAGCTGCAGTGGCAGCAATCACAAACCCCTCTTGGAGTGAGACAACTGCATTGCTGTGGTTGGATGGAATGGCTTATGAGGATCACATCAGCATTGCGATTTTAAGTTTTGCAGATAGAATTATCTACTAGATGATGGACCATACACTTAGTTACGAGATCCCTCTCTCCCTGTTAGCTATTGCTGCTGTGCATTTTGGATACTCTTTTTCAGTGTAGTTCAGAGGACTTTCCCTTACAAATTATGCAAAAAGTCCAGAATAGAATAGAAAGGTCAGTCCACTTGGTTGTCATTCTAGGATCAGTTTAGCTTTCGTTGGAATTAATGAAATAACTAACAAAATATTTTTATAGCAGTAGAGTTGTTCACGTTAAAATACATTTCCAGCTCCCCCTTTGTGATGTGAATTCCTCATGTTAGGTTGTATATTTTTCCCTGCTATTGAAAAATAAAAGAAAGACTTCAGAATTACAGGATCTTGTTTGGTAGAGAGGTGGTATGTGGCTTTAAATTGCTATCCAAAGCGAATGTTTGGATATTTATAACAGGCATGGAGGAGGTGCTAACACTTCACAGTTTTTTGGGGACTTTATACCTGTGTTAGACAAAATGACTTGGGGAGAGGTAATGAATGTAAGACTAGAAGAGCAACTGTTCTCGTATGCCCATCTGGAGCAGAGTTTGTCTCCAGCAATGGCCAAAGGTGGGTAACTGAGGAGCACAGGAACAGAATGTGAATATAGGATCCTCCTACACGCTCTTCTGTCTCCAGATACCTGTAGTACAGGGAGTTACTGAGCTAGGTGTCTTTTTTTTTACGATGTTTACTGGACTTCTCTTTGGAATTTGTTAAATCTCCCCTTCAACCCATGAGAAGTATTAGCAAGTGTAATACCCTGTGGAACCACAGCTTTACTAGCATGGCAGCCTGGTGAGTGAAGAACCATATTCTTTTGTTAACTTTTGAACCTGAACTCCATTTAAAATCTGCTTCTTGTGCTGGAAGAGACTTAAATAATTCATCCCTACCTACTGTCTCCGTAACATCGTTTTCTAGACCTCAGCCGGCTCCAAATGTCGAGTCGTTTCCGAGCCTCTTGACCTATATGTACTTTCCCCACCCCAGTTATATCAATTAAGTACTTCACACTTAATTTCTTTGAGATACTTTATGAATGCCACTACTGAATTTCACTAATGTATTTTATCGTCCAGTCAGTAATCTGCACGCAGCCCTTTTTCAGTTTTTCCTACTCATTTACTGTCTTTGCTACTGTGAATAACTTAGTATCATCAGCAGATGTTGTCATCTCGCTGTTGAGCCCTTTTCATGTCATTTATGAATTCATTGAACATTGCTGGGAACAGATCCCAGCACAGATCCCCGTGGAAAGAAGAGCTGAAATTGCACCAAGTCCTGGCAAAAGCAAAAGTGGGGTGGGTATGCCCGCTGCTGCACGCGGCGTGGTTGGATTTATAGTAATTGCGCTGTGGTGGTTTTGGTACGCTTGTAAATATGGAGCCATTGTGAAAAATGTTGTAGGAATGGATAATTTCTCATGTAAGATATGGTGTCATTCTTCACCAGCCACATATTTATAATTTCACCTTCGAAAAAGGTGAGAAGGGAAAGGATTCATCTCTTTTGTTGATTGAGGATGATTGCCTTAATGTTTAAAAGGGCCAGACCTACTTTCCTCACAGTATTTGTTATTTTCGTAGTTTTTATTCTTGAAAGCAACTTAGTTGGAACTTACTGCTTTATCACTGTCTGCGTTACTAATACAGAAAGAATAATGTTGAGTAAGGAAGATAGGCAATTGAATAAATCTCCACAATCATAAATATACCCTGGTTTTAGATGATCAAGTGTAGGAAATTACCTTAGCAATAGAATTGGGACAAGAGGAAATGGCCTCAAGTTGTGCCAGAGCAGATTTAGATGGGATATTAGGAAAAAAATTTACGCTGAAAGGTTTATTAAGCATTGGAACAGGCTGCCCAGGGAAGTGGTGGAGTCACAGTCCCTGGAGGTGTTTAAAAGATGGGTAGACACAGAGCTTAGCAATGTGGTTTAGTGATGGATTTTGTCAGAGCTAGGTTGATAGTCGGACTAGATGATCTGAAAAGCCCCTTCCAGCTTAGGCAATTCTGTCATTCTAACTGTTACTTGTTGTTTTTGATGTCAACATAGGAAACACCTAATGCAGTATTAAGAAAACTGGGTCAGATCGAAAGGACCTGTAGCATAAAATAGTTTTTTTTCTGGCGGTGGCCTATAGCTGCAGCTCTGGGCAGTGTGAGAGAAGAGGGAGCGTGGTGGTGCTCCCTATGGAGCTGCCACGCGTGTTTACAGCAAGCTGCAGCCAGGGAGCCCTGAGCCATGGGCTGTGTCACAGCTCCTGCTTTGCTTCCATGAATCTGCACAACATGAACCCATTTCATTGTCCCCGATGTCCTAGAGCCGTGAATTACGTAGGTTATGTGCTTACCTTGTGAAAAAGGCTTCTCCTGGAGTTGTGGTGTTCGTGTGATGTCTGTTTTCTTGTTCCTGCAGTGATTGTGTCTGCCCCCAGCCGATCTCTGTCAGTCCTTTCTTCTGCAGGCTGAGGAATTTCGCTCGATTCCATCTCTCCTCCTGTGCAAGCTGCCCTAAGTCTCATCTTCGCTGTTCTCTACATGCTGTATTAGATCCTTCTTAAGGTGAGGGGACCAAAACAGCATGCAGAGTTCAGGATCCAAACGTGCTGCCGACGAATGCAGTGTCCCATTGTCACACTGGGGCTTCTGTGACAGTCTCTGTGCCCTCCCTAATTACTCCTGAAGTTCTCTTGGCTTTTTTTCACTGCTCTTGTTATCAACCCCTGTTTAAATTGTATTTTTGTAAAGCTATCTGCAGTGACTTCAAGGTTTTTCCTAATCAGGAAAAAGCTAATTTAGAACCCATCATTTTCGATATGTAGTTAGCTGTTTTTTTCCAAATGCAGGGCCTTGCATTAATCTATTTGAATTTCCTGTTCAGTTTTTTTCCTCACAGTCACGCTGTATAATAACTAGTTGGACGAAAGGATGGAGGATTAACTGCTTTGGTGCACTTAATGTTTTATCTTTAATAGACCTGTGACCTGGCATTGTATCCTTTTCAGCGTAACTTAACAGTTAAGTGAGAAAAGTGTAACAACAGATCTGTACAGGAGTCTTAAGTTTTCGTGTGTATAAAGGGATATGGTTTTAGCATGTTAATTAACAGTTGATTAATAAGCCATTCCTCCTTACTGCACTACAGCTGAGTTTTCTTTAAGCACTTTTAGAGAAGCTGGTAATTTTGAGGATCTCCCAATGTCTAATTAATCAGAGCTCCTTCTTCAGAACCCTCATTTGTGTGACCTGTATGTTGCAGTCCATCAGTTGGCATTTTTTTAGTATTTTGGTTTCCTTAGAAACCTGGCTGAGTACATGTGCTCCTTGGCTAATTTTTTACTGGTAGGCCTTGTTGGGTACCAGTTCTGAACTGACCGGCGAGGATGCCCTTTCCGTGTCCATTCCGCAGGCAGACTCCAGTCCTGGAAGTTCCCTAAACTGTTACGTACTGAACGGTGAATTCACGGGTTTTCCTGTGGCAAAGAAGTAATTTTGAGGTTTTTTTCCCCCTCCCCCTGACTTTGTCTTGTGGAGTATGCCTTTTACCTTTTTATCACCTATCAGCCCAGCAGGCTTTCTGATAAGCTTCACCATTATGGTGTAATTGATAACAGTTTTCTCCTAATCTCCTAGCATCATTTCTCAATATTATTTTGTTTAGCTTGAAATACAATGAATTTACACTTAGTTTGCTAAAGTTTCTATTTTTTCTTGCCGTCCTGGTATGACTTCACTTTTTGAAGGCCATGCCTTTGCATGCATTCTTTATGTTTGATTTTGTGTTTTTTTTTTTTTAATGTTACACTTACCGTGTTCTTCTGTGTGCATTATTGGGGTCTTCAGTAAGCTAAAAATATTCACCTTTTTGCCTGTTCTTTTTAGTTTTCTTTAAAGAAGCTTCCTTTTTTTCTTAATCACAGAATGCTTGAGGTTAGAAGGGGCCTTACAGAAGTATCTGGTCCAGCTCTGCTGCTCAAGCAGGGGTTTTTTCAGTTGCATGACCAAAAATAGAGAAAACTAATGTTTCAAATACTGAACTTGAATGCACTGTAATCAGTAATGCAGCCGCTCTTCAGCAGTGACAATCCTGTACGCGCTTCAGGACTGGGTCAAGACTTTGCTTCTGTTGTGGGTTTTCAGAGTTGTTGAAGAAGTAGTAATTAATGGTGTCCTTAAAATGGAGTGTTTACATCAGATTGACAATACTGAGAATTTATTTGTCTCTTAAATCCTACCATTCGTCCACCTTAGTCTCAGGAGGTGCTGTGTGTCACTGATAGCTCTCAGCTACCTTCGAGGGGCCATGATTGTGTCATCTTCCCCTTCTGGCTGGAACTGGGAAACCTCTCTGTCCTGATGAACTTGCTTTTTTTTGTGTCTTTTCTTACTGCGCTTTTGTTGGAAGGAAGAGGGTTTGAGCTTCATGAACTTCCATGCACTTGGAGATACTCAAGTCAGTCAGACAGCGTGACATGGTTCCTACTGCAGAGTTTCTCCATATGGGGTTGTGGCTCTCATCCTGATGGAATATTTGACACTAGCCAGAATGGCACCAGATTAACATTTAACGGTGGATTCTCCTCCACCCAGTGAAGCTGGAAGAACAGTTTAGGTCATCCCACTGTAAGTATCTTTATGTGGCCAGGTGGGTTGCTGCTCACCTCTAGGTTGATAGCTCTCCAGTGGCTGGAGAGAACAGACATCCAGAACGCTTATAGACCCATCGCAGACATCTGAAGTTGGGTGAATTGAATCCCAGCCTGGCATTTTAGCCTTCTGAACTGGTGAGTTGTTTTCACTTGCGTCAGAAAGTTGTTGTCAGCCATTGTGGTGCTTGACAAAGAGCTATTCCGATCACTGTGGCGTGGTGGAAAGGAAGGAGAAGGCTTGCAGTGCCACTTTGGATCAAATGAAGGTGTCGTTTTGTGGGCGACTTAAACATAGAATCATAGGGTTGGAAGGGTCCTCTGGAGATCATCTAGTCCAACCCCCTGCCAGAGCAGGTTGCACAGGAACGTGTCCAGGCAGGTTTGGAATGTCTCCAGAGACGGAGACTCCACCCCCTCCCTGGGCAGCCTGTGCCAGGGCTCTGCCACCCTCAAGGGAAAGAAGTCCCTCCTCATGTTTAGGTGGAACTTCCTGTGCTCAAGTTTGTGCCTGTTACCCCTTGTCCTGTCCCTGGGCACCACTGAAAAGAGCCTGGCCCCATCCTCTTGACACCCACCCTTTCAGTATTTATAGGCATTAATAAGGTCCCCCCTCAGATGTTTTTTCTTTCCAGACTAAAGAGACCCAATTCTCTCAGTCTTTCTTCATAGGAGAGGTGTTCCAGTCCCCTCATCATCCCTAATTGAGAGTAGAATTTAAAATTAAACGTGACGATAATGTGAAGGTGATGATTATGAGGAACAGTTTGGTGTGACTTGAGTGGCTGGTAGTTTTGCCTATTTTTTCGTCACTTTCTTAAAAGTAAATGAGTAAGTCAAAAGTTTGCAACTTAGAGATGTAATCAGAGACTGCTTGCATTTCTAGCAATATATATTCCGTTTCAGTATTGACGCTGCAGGGCCTCTGGGAACTCTGGAGACAGTAGTAGTAATGGCGATTTGTCTGTGTTTGAGTTGTGCGGCTGAGGTGTGAGGTGGCAGTGGTGCCCGCAGTTCTCAGATCCACTGATGACCAGCCAGGGCTATGTGTAAATGATGATTTTTGCAGTGTTTAACCATAGCCCTCTGCAAACCAGGCATTTTCTTTGAAGTTATGGAAAGGCAAGTTATTGCCTTCTTCCACTGGTGTAAGATAGCCACAGCAGGATGGGATCAGGAAGCTCAGTTGTTGTTTGGAAGTGCCTAGATCCACAGTGGTTGTAGAAAGAGCTTGAATGAGGAAACCCCCGACGTTTTCAACAGAAGAAGTTGGGTGAGATGAATCTGTCCTTAAAGGTCAGATGTAATTTGTGTGTTGCCACTTTCTGATTGTGCCGTATGGTCAGTGGCGATGTATCAGTTGACCTGTTTTTGAATTTTTAAGATGAGTTTGTGTCAGTCTGGAGTTATTCATGCACGAACAGGGGGAAAAAAAAAAAAAAAAGCCCAAAACCCAAAGCCTTTTGAGTGTGTCTTTTAGCATATTAGTTGTTAGTGATTGTTCATCCAAGTGACTGATCTGACTCGCTGGAAATTTTGTGGTGCTTTACGGGGAAAAAAATGAGAATGCAGGCTCAGGCTCAGGTTTGTGTGGGTGAATGGACAATACTGCGTAAGTGTGCAGATACAGACTCGAAAGCAGCCTTTGGGCTGAGGTTGATGATTTATTTTCTGTTCCCTTTTGTTCTGTCTGTAGCTTCCTCAGTTTGGGGCTCCGCGAGAATGCAGACTGGTCTAAAAACTATGTAGATTGCATAATGTAGAGCTGGGCTTTATTTCAGCTGAATGGTGGCTGATCTCAGTTTCTAGCAGGTTTGAAATGCTCTTCTGCCCACCAAGCGATGTCAAGGCTAGAGCTGAAAGCAGGTGTTTTGCTTCAGCAGTGACGTTCATTGATCTCTTGTTAAGATGTTAATTTGGGGAAAGAGAATATTTTCTGGAGGACTGCAGGATGCTGAGAGCACGCTGTTAATTTATTCCCATCAAATAAACATAGATTGAATACAAATGCTCATGAACGATGTTAGGACAGAGACTATGAGGGGTGTTTTCAGTTAATGCCTGCCAAGAATTAAGAGAAATTAACACAGAATTTTTGTGGTTTGGGAGAATACCCACTCGAGGAGTTGTCTGTTCCACAGATGAGGTCTGTGCAGAGTCCTTGGGTTAACTGTTTTGAAACGAGGGTTCTTGCACGATTTGGCAGGGAGATGTTTCAACTTCTTGGGGATATAATAACTTGGATTTTAGTTGTTGAACTCTTCTCATGATTCTCAAGGAAATGACCCCCACAATCCTTGCACAGGCAGAAATCTCACTGAAATAAATAGTAAGGATTTGTTGTTGTTGCTGCTGAGGCCTGAAAAAAAGTTTACTCTGCACTGTCGTAAGTATGAGGTAGGACTGCTCAGCAATCCGTGAATAATCAGGTTTGTGTTTATTCGTACGGTTTGTTTCCTTCAAATTGTCTATTTTCATCTTCTGTAGGGTCTGAAGTCTTGGTTTTTCTTTTTCAGGAATGATGTTTCTAGTATTTTCTCTTTTAGACGCTTGACGCAGAACTTCAAATTCTGCTGAGGTGTTGGCAGTGATACAATATGTGTCTTGTTTACAGTAATTCCTTTTTAGGTTTGTAATGCAAATGCCATCTTTGCAAATCTTCATAGCTCTGGTTCCTCTGGAGCTGAGGGTTTCATCTCACCTAATTTGTGTCATGGAAGGAGGTATCCATCTAATCCAACTGGATTAAAATTAATCTGACCTGGATATGTGATTTTCAGAGAGCTGAAGTGAGATGAGACTTATCCAGAGTCTCTTAATTGCTGGAATAATTTCAAACAGAAAATAAGATCTACTCTTTTTTTTTTTTTTTTAATCATCATTCTAAACAGAGAATTTAGGCTTCCTTCATAGTTGTCATTTCTTGGTGTTCAGCCATAAAAAGCAGTCTAAAGATAATTGTGCAAAGGGAACTTTGTGCTTGATGTGGAGGGTTATTTGTGTTGGTAGAAGAGGATTCGCATCCTAAAGACTTGAGGTGTAACTCACTTGGAAAAAAGCTTGCTTTGGTATATAAGCAATTTTTTAGAATGATACTGCTTCTCTCCCTTGAAGCTCTTCCAATTTAAAAAAATACACGCTGCCATATGCTACTGTAATACCAGCGCACAAACTGGATTAAAATATAAATGAACAGAACTGCAGTTGAGGTTTTAATTCTGCAGAGGGATCCATTTTGGAGCCCTTTTTAACTCTACAAAAGACCTAAGTTTAGTTGTACCACATGCCTATGCCAAAGAATTTGTAGGCTTTGAGTCTGAAATCAGGATGAGAGAAAAGAAACTTCTGCCATTCCGGTGCCTGGGAAAGTATTTGGTGAGTACGACAGTGAAACTGCTGTTGCAGAAAATACTTGTCTGAAGTTTAAAGGCTGCGTATGTGCTCTCCTGCCCACTACAGGGATAATATTGGACAACTGGACAAGAAGTTGACCACGAGGCAGCAATATGCCCTTGTGGACAAGCAGGCCAGTGGTCTCCTGGGGCGCATTAAAAAGAGCGTGAACAGCGGGTTGAGGAGGGTCATCCTCCCTCTCTACTCTGCCCTGGTGAGGCCACATCTTGGAGCCACATGTCCAGTTCTGGGCTCCCCAGTTCAAGAAGAACCGGGAGCTACTGTAGAAAGTCCACTGGAGGGGCTATGAAGATGGTAAGGGAATGGAGCATCTCTCTGAGGAAAGGCTGAGCGACCTGGGTCTGTTTAGCCTGTAGAAGAGAAGACTTGGGGGGGGGGATCTCATCAATGCTCATAACTATCTAAAGGGCGGGTGACAAAAGGACGGGGCCACACTCTTTTCCATGGTGCCCAGTGACAGGACAAAGGGCAACGGGCACAACTGGAACACGGGAAGTTTCCTCTGAATGTGAAGAAAAACTTCTTATATTTGAGGGTGGCAGAGCACTGGCACAGGCTGCCCAGAGAGGTGGTGGGATCTCCCTCTCTGGAAGTGTTCAGAGGCTGCTTGGATGTGTTGCTGTGCAGCCTGTTCTAGGTGACCCTGCTCTGGCAGGGGGGTTGGATGAGATGCTCTCCAGAGGTTCCTTCCTTACAGTTCTGTGATTTTGGACTTTATGGCTTTGGTTGTTTACCCTTTTTGGTTCAGTCTTGGATCACTGCTAAGCTGTTGGTGTTCGATGTGGAAACAAACTGTGCCTGTACTAGTAAACTAAGCAGAGTTTAGTGGGTTCGAAGTCTCCTGTGGTCATCCACTATTCATCACTAGCACACTCGTTGACATTACTTGGCCAACTAATGTTTCCCTGAGCAACACAGACTTTGAGGAGAGCAGGAGGCCAGGTCTGTTGCTGGTGGGGATGTGAGTAACACGCTGTGCTCCAGGCAAGGGCAGCTCAGCCGTGTGATGCAGGTTACGCAGCGACACTCGCTGCCCCGTGTTTCACCTATGGCAAATAAGAGTCGTAAGGCAAGCTTCTGTCAGCAGCTGAAGAAGGTTGGGTACTGTATTAGACATCCAGCTTATTTGGTAGCTTCCAGAGTTGTCACCAGAGGGTCACAGTCATCTTTACTTGTGTTGTTCAATTACATATTTGTGTCTTTAAGTTATTGTAAGTCTTACATTGGATTTGGACTTTTTAATATGCGTGTGTTAGTCTTTTAAAATCTACTTGTATATTTGAACAAAATTTGTGGACCATGTAAACATGCTATTTAATTGTGAACATTGTTCTTTAATTGAAAACATAAAAAGGATGCCTCCTTTTTGTTTTACATAGACATTTGCTAAGGAAAAATGTTAAGCCTCCCAGCTACTTCTTGCCTGAAAGCTATTTTGGGCCAGGCTCATAACAAACTTGAAGCAATATATTGACAGAGCTGTATGTTCCTGGGGAAGTGCTCCTGCTGGTCTTACTCTGTGTGCTGATCTGACAGTGGTTGATGCAGTGATCTCTTGGAGGGAAACATGTTAATAAGGATCATAGAATCATAGAATCGCTGAGGCTGGAAGGGACCTTTAAGATCATCAAGTCCAACCATTAACCTACCCTGACAAAAACCACCTCTGAACCATGTCCCTAAGTACCTCATCTATCCTTTTCTTAAACACCTCCAGGGATGGGGAATCCACCACCTCCCTGGGCAGCCTGTTCCAATGTTTAATAACCCTTTCAGTGTAAAAATGTTTCCTGATATCCAATCTAAACCTGCCCTGACATAACTTGAACCCGTTTCCTCTTGTCCCATCACTTGTTGCCCCCATCTCTTCACACCCTCCTTTCAGGTAGTTGTAGAGGGTGATGAGGTCTCCCCTCAGCCTCCTCTTCTCCAGGCTGAACAACCCCAGTTCCCTCAGTCGTTCCTCCTAAGGTTTGTCCTCCAGACCCCTCACCAGCTTCGTAGCCCTCCTCTGGACACGCTCCAACACCTCAATGTCCTTCTTGTAGTGAGGGGCCCAAAACTGAACACAGTTCAGCACTTGAAATCATCTGTTTCATTAAAGCCATAGATATTTATTCTAGTGATAACATCATGCATTTGTAATCTTGAAAAGGTTGGAAAACTGTGATTGAAGACAATTTTCTTTTTTTGTTATTATTTTTTTCTTTCGGTAAGGAAGACCTGACAGGAATGCATGGAAACTGTCGACAATATTCCTGACCAAGTATTCAGGCACAATTAGGCCACTCATATTTCAGTAATTGATAATTAATAAATAACATTTTGAGTCCTTTTTATGTGCTTTGTGGGTTGTTTTTTTTTTTTTTGGGTTTTTTTTGGAGGGGGAAGGAATGTCAGACAAACTTCAGGCCTTTCTGTGCTACCTTGGAGACTAGAAAATGTTTCGTTATTGGCATCTGAGATTTCTTACGTAACCTGGTAATTCTGGGAACAAGAATTTTAAGAAAAATGCTGATCAGTTCGAGTCTTCTCATAAAACTCTTAAGATTGAGAAACACTGTGCTAAATACTTCTGTGATGTTTTCCCCAGAAATACTAGTATTCCAGGCTCCTGGAATACATTTATTTTGCTAGGATTGCATCCTTAAGGAGTTAAACGCCAATCCTATGGAGTAAATGACATACTGGCAATTATTACACAAACCCAATGTATTTGGTTTTGCAGAATGTTAAAACAGCATGAAATGCAAGTGTAAGGAGAAGGTGAAGAGTTTACCCCCTGCCATCAGGAGCAGAACTGCTACGTATTTAGGATGTGGTTTGTATGTTGTTGCACGCGCAGCCCCCAGCACTGGCCTGTGTGAAGGAGTTTGCCATAATCTCTTAGTGCTGTCAAGAGGATTTTTGTTTTCTCCAAGTTCAAGGTCTGTAGATCTAATGGGACAAGCCAGGAAGGGACTTCCCCTGCTTTTATCTCATGTGAAACACAGTGTGGCTTATCTTACCCGCTCTGTTTGTTCAAAACTCGTACTATTTTTAGTAGAGAGGGCTTTATTAATTTTTTTCCAATATAAAATGAAAATGGTGACCAGTTACTGTTGCCTGCTTGGTGAGTTTCATGATTCTTAAGTTGGTTAGCAATTGCCGTATTCTGATACCTTCAGAGTACAGATAGTCTGACACGGGAATCCACAGACTCGGGATGACTCAGAATTAAAAATGAGTCAGTTATGCCTTATTGTGTTTAATTTAATTTTATTTTTTGAAAAACAGAAGCAAGTAAAATGGGTATCTTCTGGTGCCTTGTCCAGTACTGTGTAAATTCACTTGCTTTATGCGGTGGGGAAGAGAGTGAGTTTCAGGGGGATATGATTTAGTATCTCTGTAGCAAGGGCAGTAGAGTGTCAGAGTGAGCAAAACAGAGGATTGACTTGCACAGCTGAGCTGAGTATCGGAGGAGGCAGAATCTCATTTTGTAGAACAGATCTTGGAGACTTAAGACCTAGCATGAAATAAAAAAGAATAAATATTTAAGATTGAATACCTTCCAGACATGGCTTTCTCTCTAATTCCTGAAGAACAACTTAGGAGTTTTCAATAAATGCTTTTAGACACAGTTTACAGTGCAGTTTCTAGAGTAATATTATTCAGTAGAGATCAAGGGTCGACTATAAACCAGTGCTTCCTTTTCATCTTGATTTTCTTGTTTCTCAGCTTCAGAGTTCAGAATCTGTAGCCTTTATTTGCTTTTTCATGTCAATAAACAATCCTCCTTTCCCACAGTATTTCTTCTATTGTTGTTCATTTATCGAGACCCATTCGTGATGTTGATCAGTTCGTTCTCCTGGTTCCCCTTTCCTCTCTTGCTCCATGTGACCAATGGGCTCTGTGCACGTTGGCACTTCCAGTCATGCAGGTAGAGTATCTGCTTCTAAAAGCCTTACCTTTTACTGAATCACCAAACTCGTGTACTGTCCACTTCTAATCCTCCAAGTACTATCTCAGCTTTAGTCAAAAATTTAGGTTGCGGAGCGACAGAAGGGATGGCAATAAAAAGTGTTTGGATGATAGGAGGGCTGGGAAGAGGCAGCTGTGTCATGGAAGTAGCAAACATGTCTTTATTCACTTCTGTTAATTGCTTTTTTGGCTAAACTAATGTTCTCTTTTAATGTAAATTCTCATCATATTTTAATAATACACGAATTAAGTTGCCATCTCTTAATCCTCTAAATTAAAGGCCTTATGTTTTCTTTCATTTCTGTCTTTAGCTTCCATGTTACTTTTTGAAGTAATGAGGTGAAAGAAAAATAGCGATCAGGTATTTTCCATGCTTATATTTTTGCAGGTAAGTTTACCGAGGGGAAAACCATCTTTAAAATGCTTCTTTCAGAAGAGCACAGTTCATCTTTAGGCAGCATACGTCAGTAAGCATTACATAGTAGTAACAATAAAATTAATATTAAAATTAACTTCAGTACTAGATTTAGGATTTCATAGCTAGCTTTTAGTAGATTTTTAGATTCATGTCTTTGTATCAAGCCTGTAATTTAGTCTGACTTTGTATGTAAGATGATGAGAATTTTTCCTCAGAAGTGAGTCTTAGAGTGCCATTAGAAGGCTCTCTAGTCCTAGCGCAGCAAGTACTTGTAAATACTTCACAATCCTATTGCTAAAAAATGACAAGTTATTTCAAATTGGAGCTTGTTTGGCTTCCAGCTGTAGTATCTTGCTGTGCCTTTCTCTCCAAGGATTGCAGGCTTGTTTGTTATTTGCCATGTTTTACGAAGTGCCTATAAAAACAAGGTCACATACTCATCTTCTCCTTAATAAAGGAGACCTTTGATTTAGCGTCACGAAATCTCTGTCCTAGCCAGACCGATGTTTTCTGAGGTCTTCCTTTGAATGTTTGCCAGTACTTCGGGACCTTTGCAGCGTGGATATCAGAACTGGACATGAAGTTCTAGCTTAGGATTTAGCTTGATTTGTTTCATAAACACTGAAAGGTGATGACATCAGCCAAGCCCTTAATATGGCTTTGCCCTGCGCTGACATTCTGTACCGGGGTGATTCAGTAGAGTTGCTTCAGAGCCTGTCTCTGGGTTGGAAGCCTCCAAGTCACGGAGGAGTACCCTCCGTTCCTTCTTCAAACGTGGCTAACTTTGATTTGTTAGGATTAAAATCAGTTGCTGTCTTCAACCGCCAGGTCACTATGGAGTGATATTTCCTCTGCCAGTACTTCGGTTATCTACAATCTTATTTCAGTTGTTTTTACTATTATCTAGGTAGTTTATAGAATTACCCATCCCGTATCTGTTGTTCCTTCTTGCCACCCATGCCGTGATAGAAAAGCCTGCCATCCACTTGCTTTGCGTAAGAAAGCAGTTACCAGCTCTGGAAAAGATGAGAGGACTTCTGATATCCCAGGTGATTATTCTTATGGACGGAATGAGTCATTTTCGTGTGGACTTTTGACATGTGGGTGAGTGAATCATCAGGTGTTGAACAGATTAATCTTTTCAATGGGATGCGCACAAGATAATGTTTTCTCACTGAGACAACTTGTACCTGTCTAGAGAAAATATTAGGTAGGCTGAAATACAGTGACGTGGTGCGCCTTTGAACCTTGGGAAATGATCCATGAAACAGCCCAGTGTTGCATTTCATAGTTCTTGGTATGCGTGGGGGGTAGTGACCTTTAAAGTATTGCTAAGAGTAGAAGATTTGGGGGGGAAAAAGAAAGTATCTGTATATAGAAAGTTAACCAATAGTTGCATAAGAAATTGAGTGTGAGTTTGACTGTCTCGTGTACTCATGCTATAAAACAGTTGTAGGGAGGTTATGTCGGTTTCTTTTTCCACATAATAGGACAAGAGGAAATGGCCTCGAGTTGCGCCAGAGGAGGTTTAGATTGGATATTAGGGAAAATTTCTTCACCAAAAGGTTTGTCAAGCATTGGAAGAGTCTGCCCAGGGAAGTGGTGGAGTCGCCACCCCCGGAGGTGTTTAAAAGATGGTTAGCTGTGGTGCTGAGGGACGTGGGTTAGTGGTGGACTCGGCAGCATTAGGTTAACGGTTGGACTTGATCATCTTAAAGGTCTCTTCCAGCCTGACTGATTCTGTGACTTTCTGTAAATTTGCACACCACAGGATGATGACCCAACGTATATCAAGAGCCCACGAACTGATAAACCCTGACTTTATGTATTTGTCTTTGACGAAGGACTGTGCCCAGTGTCCATTTAGGTAGTAAAAGCAGACTAAGTTTTTGTTGTTTGTTTGTTGGTTTTTTTTTTTTTTTCAGTCCACAGACGGGTTCCATCTAGAATTATGCTTAGCGTTGGATTTGGCTGAGACCTAAAAATGACAGAGCAAAACAGTCTTGCTGTTACGACTGATTTGGGATAGGAAATGTGGTACAGAATTTAGGGCATGGGAAGGTAGGGTTGAGGGCTTCAGTCAAAACTCGTCACAGGTTTACGTGACAAAAATGGTGATCCTTTCCTAGAATTTCACATAAGGTTTAATTTTTTAGTAGTACTGCGAGCTCAGGGAATTTTCTTTATAGGTTTCACTATAAATCTGAGTAGGTGTCTTTTAAAGGGGTTGGAAGAGAGAAAATTATTATAGAGAGCCTCACGTGGACAGAACAGTTTTCTGAGCAGCACAACTTTTTATCTGACTCAGGGCTGCAGGCTGGAAATCCGTAGATATTTTGGTCAGTAAATTTGAAGGGAAATGAATTCATTCATTGCAAATGAAGGTGCAGATGCTTTTAGAATCTGACCGAATACCTGTAAGTAAAAGCACCTTTTTCATCCTTACAGGCTTCCAAATATGGATTTCATAGAGTGGAAGGGTTGAATACCAGAAGTGCAATAATAATATAAAAACCCAACACCACCCCCACTCTTCACACCCACCCCTTCCCAGCTGTCTAGCTCAGTAAATTTCACACCACGGTTGCAAGGCCAGAATGATTACGAACTAGGGTTAGCACAAAATACAGCTATTTGAAAATTTTGTAGCATTTTACTGTAATGTGGAGGCTAGAATTTCTCAAAAAAAACCGATCTGGAAAATGCACAAGGGCAGGGAGGTCGTGCTTTCAAAACGCAATTCGTTGTGCTAGAAAATGGGATTTCTTAAACTCATCTTCCAAACAAACCGAATCATGCGTCACCCCCTTGCACTTTGCCGTTTCCATTGTCATCTGTAATGCGCTCCCTCACGCTACGATCTGCATCCCTTTCTGCCTGATATTCCATAGGTTGCAGCTGAAACTGTTCTGTATAATCAACTTTTTTGAGTGTCCTTGGGCAAGGCCCCAGGTGGTCACGACCAAACTCACAGGAGATGCAGAATGTGATAAGCTTTTTTGTATCTTAGGCTGTGCAGCGGCTCTCCAAGGGAATATCTTTATTGTGGTGAGAGTAATACGCTTAGTTTTCACTCTGATTTTAGCTTCAACATAGATCACTCTGATTTAGTTACCCCAAGGCTATAACGTAGTGCTTTTTAGGATTGTTGAGTAGCCACTAAGGGAAATCTGTTAAGAGTGCGTGTGTGCGCATGAAGGAAAGTCTGCATAAAAAACCCCAAAGAACATAAAAATCACAGAATGGTTAGAGTTGGAAGGGATCTTAAGGATCTTCTAGTTCCAACCCCCTGCCCTGGGCAGGGACACCTCCCACCAGCCCAGGTTGCTCCAAGCCCCGTCCAGCCTGGCCTTGAACCCCTCCAGGGATGGGGCAGCCACAGCTTCTCTGGGCAACCTGGGCCAGTGTCTCGCCATTAATAGTGAAAAATTCCTTCCTAACATCTAATCTAAATCTCTCCTCTTTCAGTTTGAAGCCATTCCCCCGTGTCCTATTGCTACATGCCCTTGTAAAAAGTCATAGAATGACAGAATCATAGAATCGGTGAGGTTGGAAGGGACCTTTAAGATCATCAAGTCCAACCATTAACCTACCCTGACAAAAACCACTTCTAAACCATGTCCCTCAGTACCACATCTACCCTTTTCTTAAACACCTCCAGGGATGGGGAATCCACCACCTCCCTGGGCAGCCTCTTCCAATGTTTAATAACCCTTTCAGTGAAAAAATGTTTCCTGATATCCAATCTAAACACAACTTGAACCCATTTCCTCTTGTCCTATCCCTTGTCCCCAGGGAGAAGAGCTCAGCCCCCATCTCTCTACAGCCTCCTTTCAGGGAGTTGTAGAGGGGGATGAGGTCTCCCCTCAGCCTCCTCTTCTCCAGTTCCCAGTTCCCTCAGTCGTTCCTCGTAAGGTTTGTCCTCCAGACCCCTCACCAGCTCCGTAGCCCTTCTCTGGACACGCTCCAACACCTCAATGTCCTTGTAATGAGGAAAAAGTCCTTCTCCAGCTTTCTTGTAGGCGCCCTTTAGGGACTGGAAAGCTTCTGTACGGTCTCCCCGGAGCCTTCTCTTCTCCAGGATGAACCCCCCCAGCTCTCTCAGCCTGTCCCCACAGCAGAGGGGATCCAGCCCTCCCAGCATCTCCGGGCCCTCCTCTGGCCCCTCTCCAACAGGTCCATGTCCTTATTGTGCTGTGATGATGAGCCTCTTGCTTATGTGCTTTGTATGTACTATTGTCTTTAATCTAACTTCACCAGGGGGTACAGGTGGGGGCTGCACGGAGTTCTCTAAATCCCAGTCGCTTCAGCCTTCAAGTCTGTGTTTGGTTTATCTTTTCTTGGCCTCGGTAGTGGGCAGCTGGTTCTTACAAGTGAGTTTTCATCCATATGCTCAGTGATTTCCAACTCTGGGTGTGGATCTTTGCTTTATGGATGGCAGAAGATGGGTGACTTTCAAATATCCCTGCAGAGAGGTAGTATTTGATTGCAAGTTTTACAGTAAGTGCTGATAAAGAAAAGTCCAATTCCAGGTCCCTAGTGCATGACCCCATGCTCTGGCTGCTGTCACTTTTGCTTATATTTGCAGCTTTGTTTTCATAGAGAATATTTAATAATACACCTTTTTAAAGGCTGTTGTTCTTGGTGGCGATATTGAGAGGTATTGTACCAAAGAGCAAATTCTTTAATTGCTGTGAAGGAGTATTTATAGAAATAAGCTACATAGCAGTCACAGCCTCCCTGCTTGCTGTCCTGTTTTAAAGGAGGTGTGAGAGCTGTGAACGCATCCTTCAGGATTTCACTAAAGCTCTGATGCTTCAGTTGCCTGTGCCAGAACACCTCAGTGTATATTAAGATTTTAGTAACGTTCCCTAGAGACGAGTCATGTTTCCCCAAGAAATGCCAAATTGGAAATCAAAACCACTGTGCAGGCAGAAGAAATCATGCTGATTGCCATCATAGATCTGATGATCTACCTTCATTTTCCCAAGGGGAAGTGCAGTGAGGTGGCTTAATGGCTTTGCTTCTTCCCACTCCTTTCGGTGCAATGTCTGCTTGCGAGATCGTGGGGCAGGAAAATTGCTGTGTTCTGCACGGTGCTTCAACTGGGGCCTCTGTTACCCTGCTAGGATGGCGCTCAGCGTGGCAGCTACTGCCGTTAAGAGCACCCTGCACTCATGGTATATAAAAAAAAAAATATTGCTAAAATTCATTTGGAGAGAACAGCTTATGTGACTTCATATAATAAAACCAACCATGTGAGAATCCGCAGAGATGATGTTCTAAATTTAAGATTTCCTTTGAATCCTTTGAATTTGTTTTTATCGCAAATAGGTTGGATTACTATAGGCTGTGTCAGCGTGAGTCACTTGATAAGTGCCTGTTAATCCAGTAAACCGGACTGGTTTCTTATGGAAATACTATTTTCTGATTTCTATTTATATGATGGTCCTGGCCTTATTGAATCCCCACTGACTTCACTGGAAATACCTCTTCGGAAAAAGCTGGTGTGATTTCATGTAGTAATGGACATTACAGCGCATCAGTAAAATGAAAAATAGCCTCAAGTAATTAATAAATTATTTAGAAGTTATTTGTGTCAACTTTATTACGTGTTTTATAGTGTTACTGGCTCTGAGAATAAAAATAATTGCCAGAAGGTTTTGTTTTGGTGTGGTTTTGTTGTTGTTTTTGGGGTGGTTTTTTGTTAATTTTTTTTTTTTTTTTAGTTTGTATGGAGGGTAGAACAGCATTACTATGTTTTCACACTGTCCTGCAAGTTTTAGAGGGTTTTTTCCTTCTCTTGTTGCCCCTGCCCTACTTTGTGGTCGTAGTTGCATCACTCACTGCTTTAATTTCCTACCCGTAACATACTCGATTCTCCTGGAAAGTAAAAAGCCTAGATTAAAAAAAAATAGCTGTTTTAAAATCATGACTTCCTTTTCTGCTTCACTGGTGCAGCAGCAACTGGTATTCAGTGGCAGCAGAAGGCAAAAACTTTCCTATGGTTTGGAATTTTTGCCTGAAATAAAAAGAAAAAATCTGAAGAATAGTTGTTGTTTTCAGCCTGAGATACCATGTACTTCTGTACCAGAGCAGTGAGGGGGTCTAAACGCTCAGAAAAGATGGCTGGTAAACCTGGTCCTATTTCAAACTAGAAAGTGCAGAATGTAAAGATTTATATTCTACATAGGGAATTTCTAGTGCTGAGAGAGGAAAAAAAGCGTTACATCTACTGGAAATAGTTTGGCAAAATTCAGTGTTTGTAACACATGCAGCGCTGCTGCTGTAAGGCACCACGATCTTCACAATCTTAAATTTACACGCGTGTACCGAGTTTCCAAATATCTTCCTCCTCTCTGTCTCCAGCGCTGGATTTCTTTGTGCGTGGTGTGAGGCAGAGGATGCTCAAAACCCTTGCATTTTTGACGTGTTAAGACAGACTTTTCGTAGATGTTGACTGCCTGCTTGATGACACATACTTGTAACGATTATTGAGCCCGTGCAGTAAGCGCTGCCTGGGGAGTTGGATCGTTAGTGGCGGAGATGAGAAATGATAATCCTCATTGTGTGCTAGGTTCTGCTGGTAAATGTTCCATGGCATTTCGCAGAGGCAGCTCGAGACTGTGTGAGGTTGAGATTTGAGATCTGTTCGTGGTGGTAGTTTACTGGTGGCAAACCCAGATCCTAATTAATTGGGATATCAGCTAATTTTACCCACTAAGCATATGATGTCTTAAAGAAGTAAGAGAATACCTGGGGAGCTGAGAGTTAAGGAAGCACCCAGAACGAAAGCGCAAGAGAAAAGGAAAAACAAAGCTGTGCATTGCGTTTGTGTGTTAAATAAGTCATTTGAAAAGTAGAAACAAGGGCACTCAGTTCAAAATTAATATAAAAGCGTATCACATAGGATTTATATGAAATCTTACGGTGCAGAAACATGGAATACAAGGTCTTTTTATGTTACCTACTAATGCTAGTTAATACACTGGAAGTTACACCAAGTCGAGGGGAAATGCAGGCCTCCCTCTTACTGTAGAGTGACAATAAATAAGATCCGCACTGAATAAACCACTGAGCATAATGGTATTTAGTCCTGAGTCTTTAAGGAACCAAAACCCCTTTGGATTCACTGGGGGAATAATTTTGGTAGTTAACAGGTCTCATTTGGAAGCTGAATATATGGTGATTTTCCTGTCTGAGAGCAGCACAGGCTCTGGCATTTTACTTGAAAACAATGTGTGTGGGCAGACTAACGGAGAGGGTCAGAGGCAAAATTTACTCAAAGCACTGACAGTTTAAAGTAAGAATTTACAAGTGTTCACATAAATATATATATGTTTATTGCAGTGAAATGAATGAATTCAGGTAAGGCCAAATTGCTGCATCTGACAGAAGTGGACTGTGTGGGAAAAAGATCAATGTACGGGCAAATGTGGGGTGAAACGTCCTGGTCTGAAGCAAACCCGCTGTTTCCTGGATGAGTTTGATTTCTAAAACCAGCTTTTACTTCATATAAAAGTTAAAATTTTCTTTTCTAGTAGAAGCACAGAGAGAAATGATTCAAAAAGAACAATTCTAAAGTCAGAAGGGAAGAGCATGGATGGCTCCAGGTATTGGGATATTGTGATTCATCTTTTTAAACTGATATCATGGTTTTAGCCTGTGCCGACCAGTGTTCTTCCAGACAGTGCTTGGACATCGCCCAGAGATTTATCATGGCTCCGGGAATGCTTCTGGTGGAGCGCTGGGATGCAACCACCTGGCTGTGGGGCTAGGAGAGCCTGCTGAACCGTACGAGTACCAGCCATGCTGCTCCCAGACCCTGGTTGTGCATCAGGTGGCTGCTGCTCTAAGGTCAGGAGTTGCCAAGACTTCTGATCCCAGATGGATTACTCCAGCTGGGTGTGTAGGGCTTTCTTTTGGGAATGAGGGATGATCAAATTTCTGCTCTTAAGGCTGTTTTGTTTTTTTTTTTTTTTTCGTTTGTTCATGGCAGTGTGATACACATCGCCAAGAACCGGGTTTGGAAATTCTGCTGCCTTCCAAATATGTACACTAACCAGAAAGCCAGAATTCAGGCTATTGCTTTTTTGTTCATTTGGTTAGGTTTTTTGTTTATGGTGGGGTTTTTTGGTGTGTGTGCGCTTCATGATTTTTTTTTACACTTCTGCAGAAGTATTTCAGCTGCAAGACAGACTCTCACCCCGAATACCTGGATACAGCAGGTTGGATTCACTCTGTAGGTTTGCTGGCTTACAGTCGTTCTTCAGCAGAAGCAGCAGAAATATTTGTCCCGTTTGTTGTCCTAGGAATCACTCTGTGTGGAGTCCTTCCTGGGAGTGCAAAGAGGAATCCAGTCCCATTGAGCAGTGAGAGAGACGCGTGTGGAGTGGCGTGGCTGTCAGTCACGCTGTCTTTCTGTCCTGCATGGGTGGGTAAGCTTTCCTCCGGGAAGGCAGGGATGGCCTTAACCTTCTCAGCTTCTAGTAAAAGATGCTCAAGCTGACTTCTGTGACGGTGTTGGGAGAAGCAGTAAACAATTTCATTGATATGGAGTATTTGGAAATATTAATTATAATGAGGGTAGAGCTGTGTTCTTGATTTAATTTTTCTGGTGAGTTCAGTGGAGGGAAGAAGCTCGTGGTCAGGGAATAGCCCGCGTGGCAAGAGAGGAAGTCACCCAGCAGATCTTTGTATATACCGGGCTCCAGTCTGGATGCGTTACGGGCTCTTTGCCACCTGTGAGTGAGGGCTGAGCCCTTCTGGCAGAGCGTGCCGTGCGTTTTTGTGTCTATGGACCGTAGTC
The DNA here is from genome assembly GCA_013400135.1 of Rhinoptilus africanus. Lineage (NCBI taxonomy): Eukaryota > Metazoa > Chordata > Aves > Charadriiformes > Glareolidae > Rhinoptilus > Rhinoptilus africanus. The sequence continues at coordinate 99,796 of VXBO01002525.1, read as the reverse complement.
TGAGATTTTTTCACTCTGCTCCCTTGGAAAAATGTGCTGATATCAAATCAGCAGTTACCTTTCACCAGCACTGTATATTCCTAAAGTGAAAGGTTCAGTTTGTAGGTCGTTTTAACAACAACGACAAAATTAAAATCCTTTCCAAAGGCTTCATGCAAACCTGATGTTCCTGTAAGTGCTACGTACTTATATGGAATGATATATTTTCTTCTGAGAGCAAGAGATCCAATTTTTGTGCCATTTTAGATGAAACATTTGTTACTGGCTGTTTATCAAACAGTGAGAGCGCTGCAGAGAAGGGGGGAAAGCGGGGGGGGGGGGGGGGGAAGTAGTATCAGAAGATGTTTTAGTAGTTAAGTACTTTGCTTGTAGAAGAATTGTTTCCAGGACAACAAGGTTGATGATGGAGTTATAAAGTGAGTATGTGTTTCCTTTCCTCTTCCTTTATTTGTTATTAGTCATTCAGGTGGGAAGACCTCTCTTCCTACTTGAGTTGTGTGCGGAGAGTTGTGTTACATCAGTTATTTTCAGTCTGCACTAGGTCATCCATGTGGCTCTTCAGCTATTTATAAGAGAATCCGGTGTGCAATAAATCATATTTGTGTTGTTTTTTGTTAACATCACAGGGTATCTAAACAAATTACCATCTCTGGACTACAAACAGCTATGTTTGGCTTGTTTGTTTTAAAAGAAACAAAACGACAGGTTTGTGCTTTAAATTTCAAGCTTCTCTTACTGGTGGGATGAGTTTCTTTAACTGTTTGCACTGAATTTTTCCTCTGTTGGTATAATACACAATTTTTTTGTAGATATTAATGATATACTGTCACGGAAATGAATTTGGAATAATTAAAGGAAATCATTTTCCCCTAGAGTATATTCAGCTGTAGGACTCCATTGTGAGATCTATTTTCAACTGGAGTTTGGAATTTGCAATAAGAAGCCACTGAATTAAATGTAGTTGCCAATTTTAAAGGGGCACGGCTAGCATAAAATCACACCCATCTCCAAAATCTGTTGATCTATTTAAAATCTGGAGGAGTATGATGAAATCGGCACTTGTGTGGTTTTCCTTTGTATATTTGATTGTACGCTGAGTTTATTTTTTCTGGATTGTTGTTTTTCCTTCTCAACAACATCTTAAGACAAGAAATGTCTTCCTTTTTTTAAAAACCACAAATATTGGCTGTGCATTTTAGAGGCAAGCATAACAAAAATAGTGGCCAGGTCATTAGTGAAAAACATACTTCGTAAAGCTCTATTGTGTTTTTGCAGAATTAAATAGCTTGAAGTTTAACTATATCCCTTTTAGGGGAGTTAAATGATTTCATACCCCCTAATAATATCTGTATTTATTTCATATTGAGATTTTAAAACTTAAGTTGATGAAGAGTCAGAAGATGTTTCTTGTCATGCGCAGTTGTGTGATGAATTAGGAGATACCCCGTTCCCTACTGAACACATTGGTGTTTCTCTGATGCTAAAGGTTGGAGACCACATGCTAAGAGCAACGTGTGGTCGCTGTTGTGAGCCGTTAATGGTTTTATTCTTTGGATGTGATTTTTCTGTCTGATTCACAGAATCACAGGGTTGTAAGGGCCCTCTGGAGATCATCCAGTCCCACCCCCTGCCAGAGCAGGGTCACCCAGAGCAGGGGGCACAGGAACGCGTCCAGGTGGGTTTGGGATGTCTCCAGAGACGGAGACTCCACCACCTCCCTGGGCAGCCTGTGCCAGGGCTCTGCCATCCTCAAGGGAAAGAAGTTCCTCCTCATGTTTAAGTGGAACTTCCTGTGCTCAAGTTTGTGCCCGTTGCCTCTTGTCCTGTCCCTGGGCACCACTGAAAAGAGCCTGTCCCAATCCTCCTGACACCCACCCTTCAAGTATTTATGGGCATTGATAAGGTCCCCCCCTCAGCCGTCTCTTTTTCCAGACTAAAGAGACCCAATTTGACAGTACATTATGAAGACCATACTTCCTTTATTGTCATTGTGATGACATGGTGTGAAAGCTAAGACACTCGGGTGACTCCGATAACTGGCTGAACCTCCTCTATGTCCTGCATTTCTCTGGCTTGTTGGAAAGGGAGGTTAAGCAGGCTGACAAATCCACGTTGGCATGTACTTGTTGCTTTGTTATCCCCTCCTGGCTGCGAACTGTAGCCAGAGTCAGGATTCTTTTTGACTGGTGTCCTCTTCTTTCCATCCCTCTTTTTCTTTTTTTTTTTTCCCTTTTCCTTATTCTTGTTTTCGGCAGTGGCAGACCAGTGCTAACCTTGAGTGATGAGATGTCTCTGTACTTCATTTTCCAGTACGTCCCCTGTTATTTAGTTATTCCATTATCTGGAGCATACCAGCTCTTTATGGAGGATTGAGTAGTTCTAGGTCACTACTTGGCATAGTAAGGGAGTGAGGAATTTTTTGCTGCTTCTGCTAAAGGTTTACTAATCATGTGGCTAAACAGAGAATGTAGCATTAGAGCATTCTTTTTAAGGACAGTACTCTCATAACTTTACTTGAGTAGATTTTTTATTTTGTTTTGTTTTAGTTGCTTACTTCTTTTGTTTTAATCTTCCAAAATGCTGTAAAAACATTAATGAATTCCCAGGAAGGTATGGATCTATCTTCTCTGATTTTACAGACTGGAAACCAAAGCACAGGGCAGGATGTAGTCGCCAACCCGTTCATATTCAGCCTCCATTGGAGTGTCTCAGCCCTGAAAAACAGGGCTGGCAGATACGACCTGCGAGCAAGGGAAAGCCATCGTCTTTCTGAAGTAGGTGCTGGAGGTCAACAAGGAACAGTCGTTGAGTCTGACAAGACTCTATATAGCTGGTTTAGAGCAATTAAATCCTTCTCTACGCTGCTTCTATTTTTCTATGGCTAAGAGGAATTTCTTTGGTGTAAACTTTGCAATAGGATTTGGAATTTGATTCTTCAATGTTATGCTCAAATGACAAATCAGTCTCCACACTTCATCTTGATAGAGCAGTTTCGTGAAACAGAAATACTCTGGCAGTCAAATTGGAGAAATAGAAATGAACGATAGAAATATTTTCCAGTGCTGACTAAAAGCAAACAGTAAGCTTCAAGCATTAATTAACAATATAATGAGAAACTTCAGTCCAAGCAAATACTTCTTTTTAACTGCACTTTTTTCTCTGTTGCATTTTAGAAGAAGACATGGTGACTGAGTAGTACGAGCAAACCAGGACAATCCAAAAAGTAAGTTGAAGAATGCTCATTTTTCGCTTCTATAAGATTATAGGCCAGTTGTTTTGTAAGACATCCACTTAATTAAGCAGGCTATGAGTTTGTGCTCATTTCTTTGACGGTGAGTGTAGCGTATGCAGTTTATGGAGCTGTTCCGAGTTACCTGATTTCAAGCCATGTGGTTGGGGGTGAGCTGTGTTAAGTAGATCATTTCTCTCCCTTTCTCAGCACCGTGTCAAGGCATAAAGTCGTTCAGGATTGTGTCTTGTAATTGCGTTACTGTTGTAGCAGCGATGGTCCAAGGATGTGGAGAGGAGAGGTTTGTAGGCAAAGGCTTTATCTCTTCTTAGGCTGTTTCTGGTAAAATTTGAAGAATCAGATCAACCTACAGGAACGCAGAAAAAGCTGGAAAGAGTTTTGGGGCTCCAAAGCTTGTTAGTGTTCTCCATAATATCAGTTGGTGTAAGAAAATCTTTAACCTTACTTTAAGGCTGCTGTATTTTTGGCTGAGTATTTTTGAATATATTAAAATTATTTACTTGAGAGCACTGTACGCATTTAGGGTTTGGTGCAGGAGGTTTTTTCCATTTTGGTCAAGAAAGCAGGATATTCTGCAGTGGTATTTCAGATAGCAAACTTCACAGCTTATCATTCTGATTCACTTGCAGTAGACAGTGGCAAATTTTAAAGATAGGTGCTTTTAACTGTCTTGAACAGTACTATGTGTTAACAAGATCTATATTGCAATTGTAATAACAAAACCTCAGATTATTCTGATCTTAGTTTCACACCAGCTAACAAATAGACTCGTTAAAAGATTGCATGAGGTTTTCTATGTGTTGTTGACTCAAATTTAAAATACCTGTAAGTCTGCAAAATGTGTCTCAGCTTGCTTAGTGAGGGACGAGTACGGTTTTAACGCAGAGGTTTTGAAATTATTGATGGCTCCAGATTATCAAACAGCTTTTGTGTGGTGCTTTGTTTGTATCTTTCCTAATACTTAAGAAAATGTCATTTTAATCTGTACCTGCGTCTCTTTTTTGTGTCTGAAAGGTTTAAGTAATTCTACAGACTTGCTTTTTATAGACACTTTCTATTAAAAAAAAATTTAAAAAAAAGAAAAAAGTGGTAGAACATGTGTCAGGCATATGCAATTCCTTCAGCATCATGTTTTCCACACTGATTTAATAGCTATTGAGTCTCTTCAAATATTCTTGTTTCCAAGACCTGTTTTATGGTAATAAATCTTCTTGGCTGTAAAATTCTTGAAATGATTCAGTAGGACGATTGTTTCCTTAGCACATTCCCTGGGAGATCATAGTTAGAAATGGAAAAGTCCTCAACCAGGTCAACTTTTTCCCTGTGATGCATGTAGCCAGTGCTGGAAGCGATAATCGATGAAATTGCCAACCTTTGTTCTGGTGAACTACTATTGTCCAGTGCTCCCTGCTCTTCTGATTTCTCTCTCAGTAATTATGGAATCACAGAATCACAGGGTTGGAAGGGACCTCTGGAGATCATCTAGTCCAACCCCCTGCCAGAGCAGGGTCACCCAGAGCAGGGGGCAAAGGAACGCCTCCAGGCGGGTTTGGGATATCTCCAGAGACGGAGACTCCACCACCTCCCTGGGCAGCCTGTGCCAGGGCTCTGCCACCCTCCAGGGAAAGAAGTTCCTCCTCATGTTTAGGTGGAACTTCCTGTGCTCCAGTTTGTGCCCGTTCCCTCTTGTCCTGTCCCTGGGCACCACTGAAAAGAGCCTGGCCCCATCCTCCTGACACCCACCCTTCAAGTATTTATAGGTATTAATAAGGTCCCCCCCTCAGATGTTTTTTTTTTCCATACTAAAGAGACCCAATTCCCTCAGCCTTTCTTCATAGGAGAGGTGTTCCAGTCCCCTCATAATCTTGGTGGCCCTTTGTTGTCCCCTCTCCAGCAGTTCCCTGTCCTTCTGGAGCTGGGGAGCCCAGCACTGGACCCAGCACTCCAGGTGGGGCCTCCCCAAGGCAGAGTAGAGGGGGAGGATGACCTCCCTCCACCTGCTGGCCACACTCTGCTTGATGCCCCCCAGGATGCCATTGGCCTTCTTGGCCACAAGGGCACATTGCTGGCTCATGGTCATCCTGTTGTCCACCAGGACTCCCAGGTCCCTTTCCCCAGAGCTGCTCTCCAGCAGGTCACCCCCAACCTGTCCTGGTGCAGGGGGTTATTCCTCCCCAGGGGCAGCACCCTACACTTGCCCTTATTGAATTTCATAAGATTCCTCTCCTCATTTACAGTAAGTTTTCTATTAAAACATCATGCTAAACTACATTGAGAAATGCCTAGTCAGGTCAAGAGGAATGCCCAAAGGCTTCCTTAATTTCCCTGGCCATTTGCCCATGAAGCTGGGGGATGCTGTGGTGTGCACAGTAGGCTTTTTGGCATAAGTGAGGGTCCAATGAGAAAAGATTTATCCAGGATAGTTGTTAACACCTGCCTTGTATACACCGAGTGCCCTTTGGAGATGTTGAGTTCCTGTGACGTATGTGAACTGTAGCAGCAGGGAGCTACCGCAGTATGTGCTCTGCTGCCTTGCCAGCTTTACTCCTTTGGGTTTGTCACCACAAGGGGGGAAAATTCCAAAATAACTGGTATAGCCCTTGAGGGAGACGGTAATTGAATAAATTGTCAGGCACACAAGGATGATTGAGTTGTGATACCTGGTCTCTGGAGGGTGGCCACACATTCTGTAACCCATGTAGCTTTCTGACAAGTGGGAAAAGTTGTTAAAATTGGACGTTACTGGGAGCAGGTAAGAAAGGAATTCTGCCAAGAGCCTGGAAGGAGTTCTGTGTGTTGGGTTTCCAAGGTAGTTTCTGTGGACCAGCAGGTGTGCAAAGAAAAAGGAGATGTATATTTGCCAAAACTCTCTGGAGCTCCAGGTAAAAACACTAGGTTATACTGGGAGATAAGGAATTCCTTGATCTTAAAATACGTAACTTTCTCAAATACCATTTTTTCCTTTCTTTGATGTTTTCCTAGTCGGACATCAGATACTGGAATCGTTCTTTAGGTTGTTCTACACTGAGGGAAGCAGTGTGTTCTGGGATCAGTTCCTCCATGGGCATTTCCGTAAAATACTCAAGCTTTGGGATCAAAGATCCTTGATCCTCTTTAAATGCCTCAGGATAGGAAATAAGGCTTTGCAATTCCCCCAATATTTATAGCAAGATCTGTGTATTGAACGTGCTTTTACCTTTGTTTTGGAAAAGAGAACCTCATATTCTTACTGGCCTCACCTGCCATACAGATATTTCCACTTGAACTGTGCATTTTAATCCAGTGCTTTTACTGCGGGGCATAAACCTTAGGGTTTTCAAGGCTGTACTTCAAATAGCTGTTGTTATATTCAGAGATACTGCTAGTCATGATCAAGAATAATGTCTACGCTTAAAAGGTGGCCTTAAAGATGATTTCTGCTTAGTGGGATCTCATCAAGAGTATGTTGTGTCCTGTCAGCACACTCACTCCAGATGATGTCTGACAGAAGAAACAGTAATATTGGGGACTGCTTTATGTGTGTGTGTGTGTGAATGCACACAGATGTTTTTAGGGGTGGTAGAAGTCTTTGGTGCCGTATCCTGTTTGAATTGTTGATTGGTTGTGTGCAGATGGAGGTTGGTCTGATAAATGGACCAGGCGATAAGAAGCTTTTTACTTGGTGTCAGTCGCAGTTCTGCTGATTTGTGTACCTTCCACACAGTGGCTTCATCAATGGTGTTTGTCACTCTTGCCTGTCAAGTGAGGGTGCTTTATCTACTTCAAATTTTAGACACAGTGATACATACTAATATTTTGACTCTTCAGAAATACGACCCTGATCTCTGACCTCGTGAGAAAGCCCACTCCTAGCACACGCGTGAGCAAGTGGCTTTCATGGAGCAGGTTGCCACTCAGCTTGATCGCTTCGGGAGGCGAATGACAAGGAAGCTTTGCAGAGAAGAGGGAAGAACAGCCAGCAAGGGCAGAGCCATTTTCTTCTGAGAAGGTCCACTAGCATGTATGGCATAAAAGGAGACAAGCCACAAAGAGGTCAGCATTGTCGGATGAATATGAAGTAGCCATTAACACAGGCACCGATTATTCAAAAAGAAACTCTCCGTTTGACAGGGCTGTCTTCTAGATGACTTAGAAACATAAAAACACAACTTACTTTTAAAAGAGTGCTTTTAATTTTTGTCAGATACAAAAGTACCTGTAACTTTTGTGTGCTTTGTACAGAGGAGTGTGCTAAGGCTGGTTACTGCATTTCTGTTCTATGAGCTGTGTCTCTGCTGTGATGGCTTCGTGTACACAATTCTGGCACCACCATTAACACTGAGAAATTGTGGGGTGCACTTTGTAGGAGTGCTTCTCTTGTGCCCTGTGAATAGGAGCCAGGTGGCGTGGGGATCTGTGTTGCTCACTTGGGCTGAAAGATGGGCTGTCAGTTTTGGATTTGCTGTCTGCAGTCCTGTTCTGGGGTTCAGGAAGCCACAGCGAGCAGGACTCTTAGATCTTCCTTTTCCCTTTTTCCCACAGTAAGGCAGCTGCTAAAACAACTTTTCTGCAACTGTTAAAAAAAAAAAAAAAAGGTACTCTGTCAACCTGGAATATATGCATCTATATTCACAAGAACTGGCTTATACATTCCCAAATAAAGGGTAGCTACCATGTGTTCTTGCCTACCTCACCTGTGCCCTCTCTGTTGATCAGAGTCTGTCTGATACTACAAAATTGCAGTTTTCTGAAGACTTTTAATGTTTGAAATTGGAAGACGCCTCACAGCAAAACTTCTCCTCATTCTTTTTCTTCTTTAACTTCTGGCTGAAAAAGCAAAGTGAAAGCACTAGCTTTCAGATCTTTTTAGATCTCTTAAGAGCCAGAGCTTAGATGGAAGTTCACCTTTCACTGATTTGCAAGTGGAAAATGTAAATTTCGGAGATCATTTAGGTTTCCAAGTTGTGGCGGTGCTTACTCTGGTGTCTTCCTTGATTCTCTCAGGCAGATACATCTACACATGGACATGCAGGGAATAACAGAGGAATGCAGACTCTAAATACATTCTTTCTACCTGTTTAAGCTGCAGCCGCGTTTGCCTCTTGGTGCTGGAGAGGGAGCGTCAGGCAGAGGATGGGGTACTGGTCTTTTTAAACCTTCTGTGGCAAAGTTGGGTGAAAACCCATCATCTTGATTATACAAATACCCGTGCATTGATAATGCTTTTTCTTAACATGAAATTCGTGAGACTCACAAATCATTATTAGACTTTATTTAGATTTTATTTTCCCCTAACCGAGGCTAGTTTCTATAGCTCAGGGGTGGGAGCCTATATCCTAAAGGCTGTGTATGACTCACTCACTGTTTCATATAGCCTACTATCACATTATTTTTTTCACATTATTTATGCAGATTAATATAGAACAGTACTGATTTGTTTATTAACAGGTGGACATGGCTTGTTAAATGGGTTTAAAAGCCTGGACCCTTAGCTATAAAAATAATTCTGTGGTGAACTTTTGCGTTGCAACTCATTTTTGCTTGCAAAGACACCAAGGGTTTGTGAGTAGCCTTAGTCATTGAGTCCCACCTGCGTGTAAGCCAGCGTGGGATGGACAGAGATAAATCACTGCTCCTCATATTTGCTCTCTGAGGGATGGAGGCAGGATACCCCATTCACTTCCAGTTCAGAAATCACCGATTCATCCTTCTTGAGCTTGAAGCTTTACGTATCATACTTATATCACAGAGTTCCTCTTGCTTTGGGCTTTGAGTCTTGCATGAAGATAGTAGGGAAAAATATAACTTTGTATGAAAAGAAAAAACAGGGATTTTTTTCTTAAAACATCAAATCGTTACACATACGTGAAATGATGAACATACTTGTAATGCACTCCTTTCTACTTTATCAGCAAATCTGCTGTGAGACTGAAGTCTGTCTCATCTTCTGTAGAAGAAAGGCTTTTTTTCTCCTTCGTGCTGGCTGCTGTGTTGTCGTGAGACAGGCCCTTTCTTTGATAAACATCCTCCTCAGCTCAGCTCACCGGCCTGGAGGACTAGGTGACAGCCAGTGCTGTCAGCCTTCCAGGAGGAGAGCTCTTGTCCTTTTCAGTAGGGTGCTTGCTTCAGGGATGGTCAATGTGGATCATAGGATCCTAGAATGTGTTGGGTTGGAAGGGACCTTTAAAGGCCATCTAGTCCAACCCCCTGCAGTGAGCAGGGACATCTTCAACTAGATCAGGTTGCTCAGAGCCTCATGCAGCCTGGCCTTGAATGTCTCCAGGGATGGGGCCTCCACCCCCTCTCTGGGCAGCCTGTTCCAGTGTCTCATCACCCTCAGGGTAAAGAACTTCATCCAAATGTCTAATCTAAACCACCCTGCTCTAGTTTAAAACCGTTGCCCCTCATCCTATCGCTCCATGCCCTTGCAAACAGCCTGGAAAGCCGCTGTAAGGTCTCCTCGGAGCCTTGTCTTCTCCAGGCTGAGCAACCCCAGCTCTCTCAGACTGAATGTCCTGGATATCCTCTGGGTTTCCGCTGCTGATATTCCACTGTCTGCAGTGTCTTGTAGTCCTTCTGGATGGGGCAAGCTTCATGTCCAGAGCAGGACATGGGAGCTGGTGAGGGGTCTGGAGCACAAGTCTTGTGAGGAGCGGCTGAGGGAGCTGGGGGTGTTCCGCCTGGAGAAAAGGAGGCTGAGGGGAGACCTTATCCCAATCAGTACGCTATCGACATCGCTCTCGTCCCGAATCTAAACCGTAGCACTATACCAGCTGGTAGTAAGAAAGTCGGTTCTATCCCAACTGAAACCATGACAACTGTGCATCGTATTAATGCAGGCAATCGGAACATCTCAAATATGTACATTTAGTAGCATCTTAGCACTTCAAATTTCCCTACCGTTCCCAAGCACTGTTTTCTCTCCTCAGAAGATAAGAATGAGGGCTTGTTCAAACCTGCATTCAGTATGTCCATACAAAAAAAGAATTTGCCTTTAGATTAAAATGTAGGGCTTTTTTTTTCTTTTTCTTTTCTTGGTCCTGAAATAATCTTTTCTATACTGCATGTGCATAGGGGAGGAGATAAGGGGTGAGATGATGGAGCATCAGAAAAAAATCTGTGGAGATGGAGCTCAGAATTCATCACTTTAAAACTATGGAAAACCTTGTTGTAGTGCAACATAAGATTTTTTTTTTTTTAAATAGAAGGGTTAATAGGACACAGATACAGAAACTGGAGACTTGTATTCTGTTTGTACTTCTCAGCTGTTGTGTAAGCTTGGACAAGTTGATCTACATTTTCCTGATTCATTTCTCCTGACAGAAAGATGTATGTTTTACTTGTTAATGATAAAGCACTTCAAAATCTAGAGTAAGTATTATTACAGACTTCTCTAGGCTTACTTTAATCCTTTTCCTCCCCACTCATGTATTCCCAAAGACAGGAATAAGTAGCTTATTATTTTTTCAAAATGGTATTGATTGACTGATACTCTGCAGCTACTAAAGGTGGGATTTAACTGATCCTTTCTATTGTCCAAACATCTACTGAACAGCTTCAAATAGAGACTGCTGTTGGGTACATGGCACCTCTGATTGTGTTAGGGGCAGGGTCTGGCAAGAATTACTGCCTTGGTCATTTTACTCAGGCTGGAGTTTCAAAACCTTCTGACGCAACAGACTTTGTAGGTGGCCTTACAGTAATATTGGCTGGTCTTACACATGGATCAACTAGAGCTTGAAGCATTGTGTGGTGAGGAAGACTAGAGCAGTGATCGTCCTGCTGTACTCAGCACTGGTGAGGCCCCACCTCGAATACTGTGTCCAGTTTTGGGCCCCTCACTACAGGAATGACATTGACCCAAGAAGGGCACCGGAGCTGGTGAGGGCTCTGGAGCACGAGTCTGGTGAGGAGCGGCTGAGGGAGCTGGGGGTGTTCAGCCTGGAGAAAAGGAGGCTGAGGGAAGACCTTCTCACTCTCTGCACTCCCTCAAAGGAGTGGGTAGTGAGGGGGGGTCGGTCTCTTCTCCCAGGTAACAGGCGGTAGGACAAGAAGAAACGGCCTCAAGTTGTGCCAGGGGAGGTTTAGATTGGATATTAGGAAATATTTTTTCACCAGAAGAGTTACCAAACATTGGAACAGGCTGCCCAGGGAAGTGGTGGAGTCGCCTTCCCTGGAGGTATTTAAAACACGGGTAGGTGTAGTGCTTAGAAATACAGTTGAGTGATGATTTTTGTCAAGAGTTAAGTTGATGGTTGGACTCAGTGATCTCGAAGGCCCCTTCCAACCTAGACAATTCTATGACTGCATGATCTTGGATGGGTGACTTACCTATAGCCTGCTGATGGTGGAACCACAATTTGTATCACCAGAAAGCACCCTGGCAGGCTGTTAATGGACTCTGTGTCATCATCGGGTCCTGTGTCCCAGCGGTTCAGCAGCATTCCTGAACACCTAATCATGTTCTGCCCTTCAGAGGTGAAGGGCTGATGCACCCCTACCAAACTGTGGTTACCCAGCAGCAATGGACAGTTTGCCCAGGCGCTGTGTGGCGCAGCAAGTGTGAATCTCGGTGCAGAGAGCAGCTCTTGTCCTGAGATGCCGCTGCTGTTGGGAATGCAAGAAGTGAAGCCAAGCAGGCATTAAACTACGTGGATGCAGTGGTTAACCAGGAAAACGCATCATCCTGCACAGCCAAGTGTTGCAGAAATAGTTCAGTTCAATGGAATTAAATCACCACACTGAGAAAAACCAACTTTCTAATGAAATATCCTTGCTTAGAAGCAGCCTGAGACACTGATGTGCAGCTTTGCATTCTCCGTTAACGTTACCAACGTCCTGGCAAGAATCCCACGTACGGAGCCGAGGAAGTAGGCAGTGTAAAAGCAGAACTCTTTGGGCTTTTTGTTCTGCGTAGATCCATCGGCCTTGCTGCGACTGCACTGTGACAGAGCATCTGTATTCCATGCCTAGAAACACAGAGAGAGGGTACTCTTGAAGGATGGCTGCTGAGCAGCACTGTGTTTCGGTTCAGGGGTGTTAAAAGCCCTGCAGTATGTATGCAAGTTAGCTGTAATTTATTTTAACTAAATACAAAAGCTGCATACATACTGCAGAAGGGATAAAACAGGGATTACCCACCTCTAATTTGTCGTCTCGCTGTTTGGATTTCTTTGCTATTGCCTTCCCTCTCGCAGATTTGTGCCGAGATGGCTCAATCTTTCCTTCCTGTGCTGCTAGAAATGGCATCTGTCTTTTAAAATACAACACATTTTCTTAAACTCTTTCTGGATTTGAGAAGCCTTTCTTGCCCTGTGATAGCATAGGCATCCTTGTCCTTCCTGATACATGTACCTATGCAGGATTTATTTTAATTAGAGAGCTACAGGAAGCAGAATCCCCATCCCTTCTCATATCTGATTTTTATTTTTTGAATTAGGGAGCTCGGAGTACCCACCCTGGGGCTGGCAGGCGGCCTGGCAGGAAGCCGGACAGACTGGCCTGCCGGCCAATCTTGTTGCTTTTTATAGAGCATTTTGATGAAATCAGCACATTTCCATGCAATCAGTGTTTTGCAGTATAAAAATTGTTGTGTTTGGGAGGTTTTTCTTATGAGAAGCTCCGTTTTTAGTCTGCAACTTGCAACTTCTGGGAAATTATTTATTAATTTTAGTAATTGCTATAGATTATTTTATGAGAAGAAAGGGGGTGTTTCTGTGGAAGAAAATGCTCCTGGAAGGATGTTCTACAGCCAGTATGAGGGACTGCCTGATGTGTGTCGTCGTTGAGGTAGGGTGGGTTAGCTGTCAGGTTCCCCATCCACAGGTCTCGCGTAACAACTGCTTCTGCTCAAATTGCTGCCAAATGTTTTCTGTTTTCTTAGAATGGCTTTCCTGGGGGAAATCCAAGCCGTGTAGGACCTGGATTTCCCACCTTCTTTTGGTGAGGTCATTGTGGTTGGTGGGGAAGTACAACATGGGAGAAGCAGCAGAAGGCTTCAGGTCTAGAGGATAGTGTTTGAGAGTGCTCCGTCTGCACGGCTGTGTCGGGACGGGACATAGCTCAGTCGGGACACAGCTGTGCTGCTGTTAGACAGGTCCCGCAAGTAGAGCGTGGCCACCATAGCGTGCACATTTGAAGCAGGCTGCATTGTCTCATCAAATCACACTGGTGCTAAACTGGGCTGGGCTCTCCAGGCAGTCCAGTTGGACCTCCTGCTCAGAGTAGGACTGACTTGGAAGTCAGATCAAGCTGCCAAGGCCTGTTACTAATTGAAAATCCCCCAGAACAGAGAGTTGATAACCTTTTCTGTTCCTGTCTTCCAGTCCTTTCATATTGAAGATGTTTATTTTTATTTTTTTTTTCCTTAGATCTGATCAGAATTTGCCTTATTGCAGCTCGTTACCGTTGCTGCTTGCTGTCTGTCTGTGTCCTCTTTGTATTTGCTCAGTAGCCCCTGTAGGTAGCCAGAGGGCTGATGAAGGGGTTTGGCTAATAATTAGTGTTCTGTCTGCATTTACAAGCTGGGTCCAGGAATCTTCTGTGTATCACTCTACCTCTCTTGGGCCGTAGAAGCGCTAGAAAGAGCTGAACTTGCATTCCCAAGATACAGTACTGCTTTTGAATGATGGTTGGCATTTTCTGGACTTGTTTTAGCATCTGATACTAATCCACCTTCACATCCACTGGCACAATGGAACCAAGAGTCTAGCACTTTAAACAGATCGGTCTTATCTTCGTTATTTTCTCTCTTAGTCCTCTTCAATAAATGAATCTGCCTCTTTGGAAGATTCTTTGCATTATGAAACATTTTGAGGTTGTGAGTTTACAATGAATCACCAGTTAGCAGTTCACTGAAAATAATTTCAAGTAAAATCATACTTTGTTTACTTAAGTAGTTGCTGCTCTCAAAGGAAATGCAGATTTGATTCTCAGAAGCACCTCATGTTGTAGTGGGTTTTGAATGTGTCCTTAGAACGGAGCCGACGTTTACACAGACGTTACAAAGCATCCGTATCGCGTTGAGTGAGCCGGTCTTAAATGGAATTCCATCCACTAGGGAAGTATATATTTGAAAATGCAGAACACTTAATATGACTTTTTTGTTGGCTTTTGGAGCCCCAATATTTGCCCAGTGGCTGTGTGAAAGCTGCGTGTGCAAAGCCCATCAGAGGGGAACCTAGATAATAACCAGGAGCACCAGTGAAAAGAATAAAGAGGGGAATTTTCCCTTTATGTAATTAGTTTGAATAGGTTTGGTGGTTCTTGTGTACACACAGTGTAAGTTCACAGGAGCCCATCCAGATGCACAGTAGGTAAGTAGTTCCTCAGAAATCAAAGAAGGTATAATCTTATAAAACTTGCATAATGGGGAAGTTTGGCCTTTGCGTCCAGAAGCTAAACTGGCTAAGCAAACATCTAATATTGACTTGATTTCTTAGTCTGACTTTGAGCGTGAAACCTATCTCTAGCAAAATGAAACATACCTTTTTTTTAAAATATGTTCAGCTTCTCCCTCAAAAAAGCATGTACGCCGTGTGCTCCTGCCTCGGCAGAAGTTAACTGTTGTCCCTCACTTCGTGCTCACTGTTTTCTGCCGATTTTTCTGCACCAGTGCGCAGACGCATCGGGAGCTAGAGGTCTGCTAACATGGCTGTCGCTTAGATAAAACTACAGCAGAAGAGTCAAGAGTTTACAGCCTACAGGAGTCAACTCTGCAAACTGTTTTTTCCGTACCCAAGAAGCATGAGTCAGATTTTGCGAAGTGAGTCAAATCTATCCTCAGATTCATTTGAAGATGCTATAATGGATATATAATTTGCAACAGTATTATGCGTTTTAAACTCATTTAGTTTGCAGTATTCCCTCTGAGTGGGAAGGGTGGACAGAAGTGATGGGGAAGCATGGAAGGAACAGCAGTTTGGGTGTCCCTCAGTCCCCAGAACCAGCGGGTGGCCCTCCTGCAGCGTGGAGGGTATAGAAAGACTGTCTTTAATTTTGTGGGGGTTTGCCAGGACCTGAGAGGTGGTTAACCCTTGGTGTTAGTGCTAAACCATGATGTTCAGCCGGACAGCACCACTTAAATGATGATGAGAGTTGTCCCTTGGCTTTGAAAACACTGGGACAAAGGCCTGTTCGTCTTATCCTTTGAGGTGTGTACTGGGGATCCAGACCTGTCTCAGAAGTGCCGTACCATCCTGACAGCTTTTTACAAATAAATCCCTTTCTCTTTGCTTCCCTTTATCTTCACATGGCCAGTGTTCCTATGCATAAAGCTGTCCTCTGAGGTCAGGTCTGCTGGGGCTGCAGCCCTGTACCAGGATGTGACTCTTGCATGTTTTGCTGGCTGTGTCATGCAGAAACACTCCCTTTCCTCTGGAGGAATTACACGCCAATTAAACTTGGAGGCACAGTCGCCTCCCAAGTCTCGATTTCTTCTCCTCTGTTCCAGTGTTTAACCCTCCCTCTGAGAAATCTTTCTTCTTGATTGTGAATTTTCACCAGGAAACGAATTTGATGGCTCCATCCTTAAGCGTCAGTCTGTGACTGGCTGCAGTCAACATCCTAATATTGTGCTCCGAAGAGTGACTAATACCTCCTGTCTGGCATACGTCTTGAATGAACCAGTAGACAGGCATGCGTTTATTTTTCCTATTTCTGTGTGTAATCAATCTAGAAAGAATTTTTTACATTTGCTGTTCTTCCGCAATTTTTGGTGGGGACCCTAAGGAAATGAATGATGGAATTCAAATGTAGTGGTTCAAAGAACGTCTTTGCCGTTACTTGTTTGTGGTACAAAGATGGGTTGGCAGCGTCGGATACGTGGTTCCCTGACTGATACACACCATTCCTTGTAGGTCTCTGGCTGCTTTTAATTCTTCCCATAACTCAAACCAGCTTTGAGTTGTCTTCACTCTGCATGAAGAACGTCATGTTTTTAGTAATGTATTATCTTTTAGATCATTCAGATCTTTATTATCTTTCTAAAGGGTTTTGATTTATAAGATGATTGTAGAAGGTTGGGACTCAGGAGTCCAGCAGCAATCACGGCACTTGCTTTTCTTCCTCCAGTTTAATTTCTACCAAAGTTTTGTGAGCCATACAGTGCTTGAAAGGCGCTGAACAAAACCAAAAAAACGCTCCAAAACAAAAATCCCAAACAAAAGCACACCAAACAAAACACCAAACATTTTTAATGAGCCACAAGTGTTAGTGTGTTTGTGCAGAATGAGATCCTTGGTTTTAGCTTGAGTGTCAGCACTGCTGTTTGTCACATCTTCTACCAGGATCCTCGGGGACATTCTGAAGCAGTGCTCGGCGCATCTCCAGCAAGTGTTCCCCACCGCTGCTGGTAACGCACGGCGTTGCTCAGGGATCGGTGGTGCTCCTTCTCTTGCCGCTGGCTTGTTGAGGGACACAGCATCTCTGCAGGCGACTTCTGCTCTGCAGAATGGCTGCAAACAGAAAGACGGGAGATTCAGATCAAATATCAAGAAGAAATTCTTTGCTGTGAGGGGGTGAGCCCCTGGCCCAGGTTACCCAGAGAAGCTGTGGCTGCCCCATCCCTGGAGGGGTTCAAGGCCAGGTTGGACGGGGCTTGGAGCAACCTGGGCTGGTGGGAGGTGTCCCTGCCCAGGGCAGGGGAGGGGCACTGGATGATCTTTAAGGTCCCTCCCAACCCAAACCTTTCCATGATTTTGTGAAGTGCTTCTCTGATTTTACTCCTAAAATTTTTACTCTGTACTCTTCTTACTCCTTTTCTGTCTAGTTCCTCACTTGAATTCCATCTGTGTGAGTATGTGGCTCCATTAGCCTTCTTCATCTCCAATCTGCCAGTAACTTTTGAGTTAATTAGCAAAAAACTGAGAGCAACAGGTTTGAGACTTTTCATGCTAATATCTCTTTTGGGGAAACTCTGCGTTTCCAGTTGGAGAAAGTAGCGTTTGCCTAAGGGAATTCAGAATTCTGCTTCACTGTCACGCTGACCTGCAAAGCTGTTTCTCTCTCTGATGTTCATGTAAATTTTTATTCCGAAGGAATTTAACAAGATTCAACATCGGCAGTTGCCTCTCTTTGACAGCTGCTCAAGAACATAGTTTAAAGTAAGCCTGTAATTTTTGGCACCTGTAGCTGAGTAAGATAAACCCAGTGCTGATCACAGCGAACTCACCAGTAAGCTAGTCACTCTTGTGTGAATGGAAAGTCTCCCCGAAGGTGTTCCGTGTATGGGAATGCTGTATCCTGCTCACTGCGTGTGGTTACGGATGCTTGAGTTACTCCAGCAAAGCCTGGTTTGTAAATCAGCGCTCACTTTGGTTCAGGAGTTTTCAAACAGAACCACTTCCTGGATAGTATGATCAACAGCTACTTTTTTGTCTTTAAAAAAATATATATGTATATTTTTATCTTGTTTTGAATCTTTCTTGGGGTTGCTGCCACACATGCTGGAGACAGATTTGACAGTTTTGAAGTGCAGGAAAATACCTGAGTATCTTGGTATTTAAAGACTTATCAAAAAGCCATTTCATGGACTGTGAGCTGTGTTCTCAACTGCACACATTGCTCAGCTATTTACACAAAGCGTGTCCCCTGTTCTTCTCAGACTGTGCCCTGATGTTCAGACAACACAGAATTCTGTGGTAATTGGCTTTTTAACATTTTATTACATTCTTATTAGATGCCAGTGTCATAATTGGATCTGTGTGTCATAATTGGATCTGCGTGTCATTTTTGAACGTACCAATACAGTTACATTCTACTGAAACTCTTGATAGCATCGCGAAAACCCATGTGTAAAATTTGCCCCGTTGATTCATAGTTTGCTGCTCCAGCTTGTGAAATACAGGTTTCAGCCTCAAGCCGAACAAAATGAATTGCTGTTACGGCTCTACTGTCTGCACGCATAATGCATGTGTTTTACCAAGTGTTTGTCAAAAGGGAGGAGTATTTAAATAATCACAGAACCATAGAATTGTCAGGGTTGGAAGGGACATTAAAGATCATCCAGTTCCAACCCCCCTGCCCTGGGCAGGGACACCTCCCACTAGATCAGGTTGCTCAGAGCCCCATCCAGCCTGGCCTTCAAAACTTCCAGGGATGGGGCTCCCACCACCTCTCTGGGCAACCTGTCCCAGTGTCTCACCGCCCGCATGGTGGAGAACGTCTTCCTAACGTCCATTCTGAATCGACCCATCTCCAGTTTTAATCAGTATTTAAAAGAGGGCATCATATTAAAAGTGAGCTTGTACTGCAGTGTCTCTTTTTTTTTTTTTTCCTCTCTCCTCTTTTCCATTTTTAGGTCAGATGATTCAGGTTTTCCTCAGTGCTTTTAACCTTTTGCCATCTGAGCGAGCTGCGCAAGGGACAGCGGTGCTTTGAGGCCATAGCTGAAATAAACGCCGCCTCTGCTGGGATAGTTGTGTTTCACTATCTTCCGTAATGCTTGCTTTTAGCTTCTTATCCCTTTGTTACTTTCCATTTCTCCTTAGCGCTCAGCATCCTCATAAACATTCCTCTTTAATTTTTCTTTCACCTCCAACACTTTCCCCTCTTAATATAATAATCCATGCACGAGAGAGAGGAAAAAAAAAAAAAGAAAAAGCCTGTAGTTCATCTGATCTACCAGCTTTTCATGGAAATGTAGACTTAATTGCTGGCAACAAAGCAAAAACCAGAGCATTACCGTTTCTCGTTCTCATTTGAACAAAAATTTCCGTAGCCTGCTGGATGTTACATCCTCATATTTTGTTCCCCAAATAATGAAGTGAGTGTACGCTTTCATTAACTTCCTTTATGAAATCCAAGAGAGAGCTTCCAACACACTTGCGGACTGTCCTGCCTTTTAAGCATTTTCAATAGATTTTAAAACGTTCCTAGGAGTGTGTAAGAGTACAAGAGTGTGTAGATCAGCAATGGGTAGCTGGATTGTTTGGAGACGGGGGTGATAGAGAGTAGGTGGCAGAAATATATTTAAAAATATCCTACAAATAGATCGTGTCGTTCTCGGCCAGCGCAGAAAATCTGCATTGAACAGACCTGAAACGATTCCCGTGTTCGAAAAGCAGAGGCTAAATTCTGATTTTTAAAATGACATTATGTCTTCGTGGAGACCAAATATTCTCTTTTGAACAGAATAAATCCGTCAGAGGCAACAGAGTTAGAAGAGATCTGCCTCCGTGTAAACGAAAGCTGAATTTGGCCCTTCTTCTGTGCTTTTTAGTCATGTGATAATCTTTCCATAAATCATGCACTTGAAAGGCTTTCTTGCTTCCTGCTTTTACCAATCAGATCATAGAAAATGCAGATGAACCGAGCTTCTGGTTTATTATGCATGAGCAGAACACCCCCCCTAAATCCCCTTTTTGTCACACCAGCCCTGTTTCCCCCGTTCAAAAATGAGCCAGCAAGAATGACAAACTTTGACTAGCAGAGTGGAGGTTTTTTGGGTCTCCTCCCTTTTTTATTCTGACCTGTACTTTGCTTTCGTTATAAAGTGAACATAGAAATTACCCTGTGGGAGTGGTGAAACTGCAGCGGAGAAACAAAAACTATTTGGATTCATCCGAAAGCTATTCATTCCCTTGCTCTTCTTTTTATTAACGGCTCGGAGCATGCAGTTTGTCTTGTTCTGACTGCGTATCTCTCAGCAAGGACAGAGGTAATTCCTTCTGTGTCGTGTGTTTTGTTTTTAGGTCTTTATACGTTTATCAGAATCTGTTATTTTAACTACTTGAAATGCGTACGCAGCTGCCTAATGGGCACATTTCTGTCCCTCTCGGCAAGCTCCTTTTCCATTAACTTTTATTTTTGGAGTAGAGGAATGGGGTTTTAGATTCAAATCCAGGTTACACAGGTGAAAATCACAACTCTCTCCACAGGAGGTTGTGAAGCTGCTGCCAGCAGACATCAGCATGTTTGCAGCCAAATTTTAGTCTGTATTGGGTTTTTGTGTTAAACATCCGCGTACACCAAGATGAACATCTCTCTGTACTGTTGGTATCTCCAGCACTTTCTGTGTTGGGGAAAGTACGTTACTGTAAACCGATGAGCAAGTTCGTCTCGCTGTTTTCTCTGGCGGGAGAAGATATTTTTAGTAAGTCATTTCAGAAGTGTAGGACTTTCTGATACTTCAGTCGTTAATTCGCTGCAAAACTGAAAATGCAGGATTGGCAGCATTTAATACTGAGAGGATTGTTCTCACAATGCCCGAAAAGTGTTACTGGTCCCTGGCTGCAAGTGCGGGTCGTTACAGTTAGGAGACAAGTGGTATGTTAACGGCGAAAGGAAAGTTTAGTTTGGGTGGTGGTAAAAATGCCTCTTAAATATTTGCCTCTTAAATATTGCAAAGTAATGTTATGCTCCTTAACGCCTTTGCGCGGTTTTTGCATGGGGGGAGGAAGGAAAGACAAACGGAAATCCTTTAGATTTCTTGCTAATATTACCTTAGGTAGCCACGTCTGGAACTCTTCCAGAAATCTCTTAACTGGGTGTATTTCTGTATTCCTCAAGTGAAATAATTCCCGGAGCGTTGATCCTAGCAAGGCTTCGGTCATCCCGCTTGTGCAGCGCCTCCGGACAGGCTGTGCGTCTCTGCGGGGGGCCGGAGGAGGCGGTCGGTGGCTCCATGGGACAGGGCGAGGTAACGAGTTTCAAAGAGACACCGAGATCGGTTATGTGTCCTGGGTTTTAAAAAAAAATATAACTAGATGCTTATTAACATATATAAGTATGGCTTCTAATGTTTGCATTAGTTTTTATGGTTGAAATATAGGTCATTTTGCCTCTGAAAATGTAGATTTTCTGAATGCTCAGTGAACGCTGCGTCTGCCGGTCCCGAGTACTTTCAAGAACAGCAGTCATCTGTATTGCGCGGGGAAAATCAACATCAAAACCTTTAAGTTAAAATTACAGTTCTCTGCCTGTGATCTTGGGCATGTCATTGCTTTCTTCTGTGCTGCGGTTTCCCGTCTGGAAAATGAGGATTAATAACACCTGGTTCTCTCTACTTCCTTCACACTATGTGCATGAAATGTAATTCATTCATTACCGCTGTTGTATTAAACATACTCTGTAAGAACTGAGAACTGCTAGGGCTAGGAGTTCTTCCAAGTGATGGTAGAGATTTTGTAAACAGGACATGATTAGTTACAATTAATGGTTAAACTTTTTTCCTGTAGCAGCTCATGCCAGTACTCCCGTTCCTTCTGCTGAGTTGTGAGCTGGTTACAACCTAAAGCTAGGTGGGCTGAAGAACAGGAAGAATTTACATGCAGGATAGTCATTAACGTCAGCTGAACAAGATTTATTTAGTTAAAATTGTACAGTATTACATCGCTGTATATTCTTGCGTTTCTCCTATTATATTAATTCAGAAAATTTGGTTAAATGAGCAAGCAGTTGTCCAGTGTCAGCAGGACGCTGACACCTTCGGTGACCAACCCAAGATGAAAGATCTCACAAATGGATTTGCTGTTGTTTCTTTTGTTTGGGGTTTTTTTTAGTGACTTTT
Organism: Rhinoptilus africanus; assembly: GCA_013400135.1. Classification (NCBI taxonomy): domain Eukaryota; kingdom Metazoa; phylum Chordata; class Aves; order Charadriiformes; family Glareolidae; genus Rhinoptilus; species Rhinoptilus africanus. The sequence goes on along the minus strand of VXBO01002525.1, from coordinate 78,059 downwards.
TCTCTGAATTTAACAAATAGCTATTTAAAGGATGGATTCCAGCCTTTTTTCTCAAAAGCCATAAATGTGCTAACGTGTGTTTACTAGGTGTAAGGAGCTGACTCAGTAGAGATTCAGTGTCCTGTAGGTAAACAAGGTCATACTGTCTCTTCTTAACTCTTTCAGTCATCTTTTGAAGTGGTAAGTCAGTGAATTGGTTTTCAAATATTTGTATTTTCGCCATCATTTTCCAGGGGATTAAGGGAGGAAAGATTGGCCTCATTTATGCCGAAAAAAGCAGACAGGAGAAGAGCAGAGTTTTCTAGTCCGGTCTTTCTGCCTGGCTTGCTTGGTCATGCCTGGTACATACTTCGTGTGCCTGCTGTCAGGAAAACGAGGTTAGTATTCGGAATTGTTCACAGAATCCGAAATCCTTTAGCGATTCTAAACCCCTGTGAAAACAGGAGGTGGAAACTTCTGTAAAAACCTGTGCCAGTGTTTTAGACCATTTTTTATACCTGAACTAAAATTTTGCAGCAATGAGTTGCACGTACATGCAACTGAAGAACCTGCCTCTTTTTTGTCCTTTCTTTCAACTCGCTCTTTAACCACAGCACACATCAAAGTATTACCAAAGCACTGAGCCTAGGAATTTATATTTGGAGAGCACTATCCATAGATGACTTCATGTTTGTTCCACTCTTCCCTGTTCTCAGGTTCTGAAACGTTTTTGTAACTTTTTCCATTCATGTCCTTGCTTTTGAATCAAAGCCACTTTGAAAAAGAAAATGATTTTGGATTCTTTAATGAAAACTGCCAAAATTTACCTCCAGCTTTAACGAAACTCAACTGCTACAGCCCTTTTTTTTTTTTTCCTAAACTGCAGAACGCAGCAAATGAAAATAAATAGAAGCTGGCATGTTTCTTCTTGTGCAGTTTTATTGGTGTGCCTGTTTGTTCATTTGTCTGTTAACTTGTAGAATTCCATGATCTTACAAAGTGGTTTGCGGTTTGGTTTGAATTGGTGAGACTTTCCTATTTTTCACATTTTAACCATTACTGACATTTTAATGCAGTAGAAACAATGCGGCAGAAGAGCTGCAGTTGTATGGGGTTTTGTTTGGGGTTGGTTTTTTTTTTTTGAAAAGAGCTATTAGATGTTACGTTCTTCGGTGTCGCTGTTTTTCGAAGATTTTTAAAGAGCTGCTTGATGGCATCTTTTTGGAGCATATCTTATTAAGTATTTCGTAAGGCACGTTCATTTGTATTTGCATGCCCAGCTTGCTAACAAATGGGGTGACAGATGTATCCTAAAATGTGTATTTTATTCCCAACTTTGATAGGAGTGGCTACAACACCGGCTGATTTTTAGGTGTATTACCTGAGTTCCTGCTTCCAAGAGTTTAACCCTCACCTGCAGTTGCCCAGTTACATGCTGTGTCTTTTCCATGCTTTGTATTAAAATTGCGGAGGGTTTGGCTGGTGTCCTATGCGTGGGATTGAGCAGCAACACGTCCAGCTTGGTTTGATGAGACCTGTGCGGCTGCTGGAACATCAATTTGAGCGCGGTAGCGTATCGACAGCTGTATTTTCTTTTAAAAAGCAATGCTGCGTGCTGTACACGCTGTAACAACAATACCGCTCTGAAGCAAGAGGTCACATTGATCTACACTGGAGTTCACCAGTGCTGAGACTTTACTGAGGTCAGTAGTGAACTGAAACAACCTTCCCAGCATTTGCTTTTTCCTATTAACGGTGCCAGCGGAGGAGCTGGGAACGGCCTCCTGGAGATTTCAGGGAAACTCATTGTTCACGTAAACCCCAAGAAGGAATTTCCCTTCCTCCTTGGCCTGCTAGGTGTGCAGCCAACTGTACAGTTTGCTTTAGTTACATACCATCTGCATTTTATTTTTGTTTTGTTTACTGACTTTCCACCCCTGTAGGTACTTCATCAGAGTATCAGTGTGGTGTTGTATATTCCTCCTTTGTCAACAGCTTGGGTTTTGCTGCCTCTGAGTAGTCTCATGCTATGCAAGTTATTGGTGTTTGGAACAGAGCTGAGCTGTGGAAAAAAAGTGAAATTGGTGGAAATTGTTACCTGTATTGTCTCTTCAGGAGAATGGGCATTGAGTGCTTTTGATTGTTTTAGGGCTGCCGCTGTTTGCCTGGCATATGTGCGGTTGTGTACTTTGCCCTCCTGTAGCACTGTGTACTAGGACCTGCAGTCCTTGGAGCGCATTGCTCTCTGGAGGATGAAAATGGTGTCTTTTTTTCTCTATTGGCGTCTGCTGCTTCTTTTTTTTTGTTTTCCCCCCTCCCTTCTTCTTTGAGTGGCCAGTTTCTTTCTTGCCAGCAGAATGATTTCTTCCTGAGATGCTCTTAGCCTCGAATGCCACTCTTCCCATGAAGATCTGAAGGGGATATGGCAAGAATAACCCCAACCCCCAGGATGCCAACAGGAGCTTACTGATGTTTGAGCCAAAGCAGTCTGTTGAGCGTAGTCAGGTCTGTGATGTCCGTAAGCAGACTGTTGGGGTGGTGACTTTACTGTGGCCAAATACCAGCACAGTGATAGTGACTCTGGACTCAACAACCCTGTGCAAAGACGCACAAATGGCTCCGCACAAACCCTGGAGGCTGAAGGGCTGTGTTAGAAGAACTTGACCGCATTGCTTTGGGACCCAGGCTGGATCAAGCCCTTTCTGCGGTACCACGGCCAAGCTCATAAAAACCACCCAAAGATGCCAGGAGCTGCCTTTGCAGAGAATAGTATTGTTATTGATAGTTTTTCATTAACTAGGTTACCCCAGCTTCCTGTTATCGGACGTATTTGAGAGCTGACTGTGGTGTATTGTATTAGAGGTCCTTACTCCTGCTTCACGGTCCAGAAGTTTGACTGGTTTTTTTTTTTTTTGATACCATTAAGTTGTGTATTCAGTATCCCTTGCCATCCAAACACTGCCAGATTCTTTTGAGAGACAAGCCTTTAGTGTAATTGCAGCTGAGATCTAAGTCGCTGTGTTACTTTTTCAAAGCTAGGTGAGACTGAACAATTGGTTAATGTTCACTGAGCAAAATTTCCTTTTTCTGTACTGAATTTGCATCCAACAGCAATGTGATGAAAGGCCTGGATGACCACATTTAGTAAAACAGTCTCCTACCAAGAGTTCTTGCTGTTAGGTAAATCAAAACATGTTATTCAGAGGGTGACTCATGGAAAACTAAGTAAAAGTTTTATAATCAGATCCTCTGCAAATGCTAAATCGCACATCACAATAAAATCGTTAAAGTCTCCTTATATAAATTGTTTATATGCTGCTAATCCTTTTTTTACGATGAAACGAGCGTTCAGTGGGGTTTTAGTACAGGAAATTTGTATAATCTTTCAGTTACCTGTGTATTTCTGACCTCTGCGGTTTGGGTGAATTTTAATCTACTGCCTGAGTTTTAAATCTGAGGATCCTACCTGAACCCCGCTGGAAGTTTCTCATGCAGATACTTCTCAAACGCTCAGTCACCTCTGCAGAATAGTCTGGATATCGCTGACTCTGCATGGGAGAGAGCTAACACAAAATGCATTGTGCTGATGCTCCTTCCGGAGTGAAATTCTGTCCTTCCTTGCCGAGTGCAGTGCTGCTGTCCCCAAAACTGTGGTGTGATGCTAATTGATCTTCTCCTCTTTTATTTGCATACCCTCCACGTCCTGAATCTTCGTTCTTGAATGCGTATGTGTTGATACGTGGGAGATCCCTTCGATAACCTTAACTTTGACTTGCCATGGAGAACAGCCATGGATTCACAGTGGAGAGTTCTGGGTGGGACAGCCAACCTGCTCCCAGGGCTGGGAGCGAAATTGCTGGGCTCAGTTGGAAAAATTTAACGGCAGAGTTTAAAACCCGACTCCTTCCATGTAGAGTTACGGGTGTGAATGGGGACGAGTTTCCAAAGGATTGACAGCTTTAGGAGACGTAAAGCAGATTCCTTGAATTAACTTCCATGTTGGACATGTAAGTGTGTGGGCTGGAGGAGGCTGAAGTAGAGGTTAAATTGAAGTTGGGTGAAAACAGAATTAGGGCTGACCAAGTCTGCACTGCAACTCTGCCGAATGTAATGACTTATTAAGAGCAGTGCGGTCAGGAGGAAGTACATAGTCAAATTTTCCCTCGTACTTAAACACTCAAACGTGGATAGTAAATAAAGATCGTACTGCCTTTTTTTTGTGGTGACCTTTCTTTAGTAGTACTCGTCTGGTTGCTCCTTATCTTTACCCTTTCCAAAGAGGAATTCACGGGGAAATAAGTAAGGTGTCACTGTGCCAGGGTGAATTTGGTTATATACGTGTGAGCAGAGATGGTGTTATGAAATGGAACAAGTGGGGCGTAGGGAATTTCCAGATCCCAAGATGAAAATAATTTCAGAGAAGTATAGACAAGTTTGAAGCATTACCAGTACAAATGAAAGTTGGTAGGTCCTTTTTTGCAGCCACCCAATTCTGTACCTTTTGGCAGCAGAGATCTAATTTTTTTTTATTTTTTTTTTT
>VXBO01002525.1:57504-73523 GCA_013400135.1 Rhinoptilus africanus | reverse complement strand
TTTTTTTTTTTTTTTGGTCATGAGACCCAAAAAACATGAACAAACCTGCATGGATTTTATAAGACAATACTTGTGTTATGGGATCATAGAATAATTTAGGTTGGAAGGGACCTCGGGAGGTCTCTGGTCCAACCTCCTGCTCAGGATCAGCTGACTGTGGCATTTACCTGGTAACGCTGCTGGAAACAAGATTTTAAAAGTATTTGTGATTATTTAGTCATTGTAGTGGGAAAAAAAGTCTTGACGGATTAAAGGCTACTAGTCAGTGCTGTGAAAATTGTTGTCATGCTTGTTACTAAAAGTAATAAATACTGTGCAAAAGCAGGTGTGTGGGTTGGGGTGATGGAAGCAAAGAGGGTGAAGGAAAGATCAGATGCACCAGTAATGAACTTGTTTTAACTGATCACCTCTGTATTGATTTTCATCAGTTACCAAATACGCCTTAAACTAACCGGTAAGTTATTTCAGCGGTGTGACCCCTTGCTGAGACGTAGCTCGGGGGTCCCTTCACTGGAGTCCAAGGAGCCTGGTGGTGGGAGCCTGCTGGGACTTGAGCGACCATTTTAAGCTTAGTGCTAGTTCCTAATTATTTTCAACATCAGTGGGTATCATTAATGAACCTTGTTGGAAAAATACATATTTCAATGTATTTTAATAGCCATTTTTTCTTTTTCTAACCTTTTAGGATGATGGTAGTGGCAGATTACTCTGTCTAGGCTAGGTTGTGTGTTGTGTTGTGGGCTGGTGGTGGTAGGACAAGCTCGCTTTCTGTCACTGCCCTCTTCTGGACAGAGTGAAGCTCATCTGATCCCATCTGTATTTCTCTGTTCCCTTGATAACCTTCATCATTTCTGGTTGCTTAGGCTCTGTCTTCATCTCCTTAATGAGGCCCGAGTCCATGCCGCCATTGCCCCATCTTTATAGAATNGCCTCCCCAAGGCAGAGCAGAGGGGGAGGATGACCTCCCTCCACCTGCTGGCCACACTCTGCTTGATGCCCCCCAGGATGCCATTGGCCTTCTTGGCCACAAGGGCACATTTATCCGAAATCCAGGCTTGGAGCCTGCGCTGGGGGCAGGATTTGTGCAGTCGGATGGCTGCAAACGGAGTGCTGGAGCTGGCACAGAGGTGGGAGAGCGTGAATGGCAGAGATGTGTATTACACTGGACTGTGCTGGTATTGGTGGAAGCATTAGATCTCCTGATAGGTCCTTATCGGACAAAGCATTTTAGGCATGCAAGTAATCCACACGAAATTAAATTGGGGCTTTAATTTTTAGTAACATTTGTTTTTTGAAATTCCTCCGTGAACTGAAAGAACAACAATAAAATAATTACCCAAATTTTATAGGCCTTCTAAAAAACAGATTTTCTGACTACATGTTTAGACTTCAAAAAGTCTTGAGTATTCCCAGTGAAGGGTGAGGGGCCATTATTGCTGAATTTGAATGATAACTTGAAATGAAAATAATGGGACTCAAATGATGGACTTGAGAAGGAAGTGGGAGACTGAATTTTTTGTGTGCCTCCTGGAGCTAAGGAGGCCGGGAGAGAGGAATTCCTGTGTGTCAGCTGAGGCCAGGGAAAGACAGGGCTACGCTTATTTGAAGGGAAGAAATACGTGGTAAATCTTCGGAATACACAGCAAATTTGGAAGAGGAGGAATGCAGATAAGCCCCTTGAAAAGCAGGAAGTTGTGCATGTTAAAATTGGGGCTTGCTGCAAGTTGCAGTTCTCGGCACTGCTTGGCACGGTGGCTTGGCCAAGGAGAATCTTGGCACGAGCTGGGCTTGACCAGGAAATGGTTTTCTCTGCAGCTTTGCGTCGGGGGGGAGGCAGCGCCGCTTCCCTTTGAAGGCACGCCTGGAGAGGGTGGCATTAAAAATGACTATGCTTGAGCGAGTTCATAAAAATTTGTCTGGGTGACAAAATAATGTTTTTCAGCTTTGCCCTGAGCAGCCTCTTCCTTTGAAGCTATTGTAGCTTTGTTATACGATGTTTGCGTTACTGGGAGAAGTATCTCGCACATGCACGTTTACGAGGCAGCCTCTATGTAAGAGAAAACTCTCAGGAGGTGAGACGCAAAGTTTTATATAAAAATGAGGACCCTGCTCCCAAACCCAGATTTACAGGGTAGAATCTTATTTATCCCAGTGGCTTTAGTCCGTATTTACCTGTGTAACCTCAGTCATTTTCAAATTTTAACAGAATCTTTGTCTCTCGTAACTCAAGCTCTATCTGCAGAGGAATTTTGCTTCTCATTCTGTCATCCCGTTGCTGAAGTGGAGAGAAAGAGGATGTCCAAAAACTCCGGGTTATGACTAAGTTGTGGAGTCAAATAGAGGTAAAAGGGCACATCTGAGGGAATGTAAGGTTTTAATCTTAGAGTGAGTGTTGTGGTAACTAGTAAAAAGAGGCTGTGAATCAAGGCTTCATTACAATACATTCTCAGGTGTTGCTGTGAGCTGGACCTGTAACACGGAGCAAAATTGATTGAGGGATGAACAGCACAGAAGAGACTTGAATGTCTAATGGCTGAGACTTTCCTAGCCAGCAGACAGGGGTTTGGTAGCAGCTTTTTTTTAATTATTATTATTTTTCCTTTTAATTGTATCTCTTTGCCAGCTGTCTAGTTCGGGAAAATGCGTCCTGTTGTGGAATTTCATTTGCGGGACAGTGGGGTTTATGTTCAATTAAGGTTTCAGTGTTTCAGTACTTCCTTATCAGGGAGCGTAGCAATAGGACAAGAGGTAATGGATTCCAACTGGAAGAGGGTAGATTTAGATCAAATATTGTGAAGAAATTATTTATATGAGGGTGGTGAGCCCCTGGCCCAGGCTGCCCAGAGAAGCTGTGGCTGCTCCATCCTGGAGGTACAGAATCGCAGAATCGGCGAGGTTGGAAGGGGCCTTTAAGATCGTCAAGTCCAACCATTAACCTACCCTGACATAAAACACTTCTAAACCATGTCCCTCAGTACCACATCTACCCTTTTCTTAAACACCTCCAGGGGTGGTGAATCCACCCCCTCCCTGGGCAGCCTCTTCCAATGTTTAATAACCCTTTCAGGGAAAAAATGTTTCCTATGTGAAAATGTGAAAAAATGTGTTCAAGGCCAGGGTGGACGGGGCTTGGAGCAACCTGGTCTAGTGGAAGGTGTCCTTGCCCAGGGCAGGGGGTTGGAACTAGATGATCTTTAAGGTTCCTCCCAACCCAAGCCGTTCTGTGATTCAATGACTCTGATCTTCATGGACAATTGATCACAGCAGTTTGTCACTTGGCTTGAAGGTACAAGAACAAGGATGGGCTAAAGAGAGTGGTGTTAAAGTGATGTGGTACCTGCCCTATAGTAGAGCGGCTTTTATTTCTTACCGTGCAGCTGTAACAGGCGGCTGCAGAAACAGTGATGGATAACAGCAATGCCGGGTTGTTAACAAGGTGTTCTGCAATTAAAAGGCAAAGGTCCTTTCAGGCCTCCACGTCTGCCCTGTGAAACAGCTGTTGCCTTTATGCGGGGGGTGTTGGAGCACAGACGGTTTTAGGGAGCCCTCTCCGACCTCAAAACAAACATTCCAGTTGCGTGTACTGGCATTGAGTGGTTGGGCTGGGGAGCCAGCGCTCTGGCCACACGGAGCCTGCGGTTATCGTTGGGAGTCATTTTGTTATTTCAGCACACCACTTGTTTTCTCTGTGCATGAGCCTCCTTTTCTTGCAAAGTAAATCTCAGGGATTCAGGCTAAAAATGTGACCGAGGGGGGAAAAAATACCAGCATGGAGATGTCAGGATTGGAAAGGGGTTCAGCTGAGCTCCGTGTTACTCTTAAATACAGAAGTTGTATGAACGGTCACTCTCAGATACAAACAGGTGCTGAGAGTCCAGCAAGTCCACGTGGCTGTTGGAGATGGGAGTAAAACACAGCTCCTTCAAGCACCTTGGACTCTGAATGATGAGATTTGCCAGAGATGTCACAGAATTGAATGAAGACTTTGGTTTCTCCTACATTGGTGCAGAGGGGGATTGGGTGCAGCCGTAGCTGTCAGCCATGGGAAATGGTAAAGCAGAGTTGCAGGTAGGTAGGTGGATAAACAGGGACAAAAGCTGTAATTACTGGGTGCTGTTGGGAAAGCACCCTGGTGCTCTCCAGGCCTCCTGGTGAAGCGGTGCGATGCCAACCAACTGCAGAGGAGCCACAGTTGGGTGCCAGCGATTCATATCCATTCTGCGGAGCAGCTTTGAGATCTGCAGATGATACAACTGCTAAGTGTTGTTATGAATGATTCAGAGCTTCTGGCTCCTATTTCCATACACGGATCATCAGACTGTCTTTCTCTGCCATTTTAAAGTAATTGTCTGAATGACCTGAGTATCTTCGAAGTAGCTTGAGTTTTTGTTCAGGCGCTGGCTTTAGAAATGAAATCTTTCATCTGATAGACTTAACGTTAATTTTGCTTCTTTAATGGGATTCTCTTTACCCAAATTTACATGATTCAGCTTGCAGTCTGTTGGATATGCTCTTCTTTTCCGGTGGTAAATTTGCCCGAGCATCTCCCTGTATGTGTTGAGAAACACGTAGGTAGCTGTTTGTGTGCCATCCTCTTCCACAGGCGGATAAACAACGAGGGGTTTGTTTGATTGTCGCTCGAACAATGCTTGAGAAAAGCTCTGTCCCGCCTGGCTGTCAGTTCTGTTGTTGTACTTTGCTCTTGGTGACATCATTGGTGGCAGCTAAATGAAGTGTATTAATTGTTAGACGCTCTTTGACCAAGGTTGTTGACTTTTCCTGACAGCCAATCATATACAGCCGGTTCTGCAGAAGAAGCTGCTCGTCTACCGTAATACAGTAATTTAGTTACAAGTATTGGTGAGAGCAGAGAGGGTCTGTTTATGTAGATGGGAGATAAATGACTACAAGACAACTAAAAGCTGCATGAATTAGTTTTCAAGGTCTGCGTCTGCATTGGCAGCAAAGAGCTCTGAAATTAAAAACCCTCTGCTGTGTTAAAAGTTACAGCGATGTCACTTAGAGCAGTGCTGCGTTACAGGATGGCCTCTGCTTGTGGGTCCAGCACGGACGGATGGCAGCTGGCTGTAGCCAGGCCCGTACCACGGCCCCCGGACATACGCTCAAGAGTTCTTCGGCAGAAGTGATCTCTTGGTCTCTCCAGTTTCTTCAGACAAGCCGTTCTATACATGCGGTTTATATACATGCGGTCTGCTGCAGAGGAGATGAGCAAGGGCAGCGAGGTTAAGGAAGCGCTTGCTGCTAACTCTTCTTCTGCTGAGAGCAAGTCTGCCTGGCCAGGGAGTTTCCATATAATGTATCTCCAGTGGAGCAATGCTGCAGAGGCCAGAGCAATGTCACCAGTATCAAACTCTACTCATTAATGCCTGCATCCTTCTAATTGTCCTTGGCATCCACCCTCTTTGCAGTCAGCTTTCCCATAGAGGGAGAGCTTGGCCTGTGGTGCCGTGCTCTAGAGACACTGCTTCAGCAACACCCCTTCTATCGTCTTCCCAGGAAGATCTCCTACTGTGGCAGTGTCTTCTCCAGAAATGTAAATCTGAAGCAGTAAACATGCTGTGTGTGGTATCGAGGTGGAGACTTACTGGTTAACAGAAGTGGGGAAATACACAATCCAGAGCTGGTAGTGCACTTTGAACGTCTTGCCCTTAACCAGAAGATTTATTCTTCCTTCCTCATAAACATCCTTTTATTAAAGGATATTGCACGATGAAATCCACTTTCTGCTCTTTATGTTGCTGGGTTGCTTTCAAATTATTTAAGAGTGTGAAAACGGATCAATTCGTTTCCCTTTTGCATATTGGGCCAAATTCTTGGTCCGCCTCTCAGGTACCAGGCTAGGCTGCAAAATTTTGTTTGCAAATTTGAACAAGAGAATTCTCGAATAGAAAGGTTAAGAGGCAACACTCTTACTCGTGTTTTTCCACTTCAGTAAGTAGATAGAGAAAAGCCCGCACAATAAGTCGCTATCGAAAAGCTCTCATTGTCCATATTGGCTTTTGTAGCAGCTTAAAGCAGCGTTTGAGAATTGATACCTGTGACAGGGCTGTGGAGTTCCCCAGCTTCCCTTCTCTGGGGGAAAACATCGCAAGTAACTCTCCGGACTAAGTCAGATAAATCATGTCATGGAAGTGGCAGTTTCTTTGCACTGACCGTAAAGGGATTCCCGGGACCAACTCAGATTGGAACATCTACGCTGCAGGTATGGAAACAGAAGCGAGATGAATACCTTTTGTCAAGTCTCCTTCACTCTTCCAGTTGGGATACAGTGTACTGGAGTTTTCATTGGCTTAGGAGAAGAATCTAGAACAGAATTACAAGGATTTTTATTTATAGACATCTGCCATAGTTTGTTTTTTTTCCCCCCACCACGTTTTGCAGTGGAGTTTGTAATTATGCTGAGAAACTAATCCCTCTGTCGGAGTACTTGTGGTTCTCATTTAAAAGCAGTCAAAATAGATGGAAGGTGCATATCTGGGAGATGCTCGGCATCATGCAGTGTAAACCTGCATTTTGGGACAGCCTACAGCCGTTCCTTCCCATAGCTCCATCAGCGGAGCTGTAGTCCCCCCAGACTGCTGCCGTCTCTGCACTGGCATGTCCTCATAGGAGTAGGAGCTGCATCCAAAGTGCAGGCCCGGGGGGGGGACATAAAAGATTCAAGTGAAGATATTGCGTCATTGTGCTTGAAATTAGTTTCTCTGGAGTTGTTTGTACCTTGAAAGTAAGAGGTCTTGCCGGAATATTTCCCCAGGATATTATAGAGGTGCGTTGATGTCTACAGACTCCTGTTGGCAGACCCTGTAACTGTCAACACAGAAACCTACTCTGGTGCGTTTGGAGGAATATTTGCCCAGCAGGTTTATACTATGTAAACATGAATACGTAAATACACAAATAGTTGCCAGACTGGCGGATGGGGGAAGAGCAGAATTCCTAAAGAGCAAGGTAGGATGGATGGTGCTGCTGGAAGCTTTCTCCTGCTGCCTCAGGACTGGTGAAGCTGGTGATGGTGAGGGCAGTTCAGTGTCTCTCTGCCATTTAGTTCGGGGCATCTTTGCAGAGCTAAATCCTGCAGAAGGCAATGAGATCGAGGTGCTGGAGCAGGTTCAGAAAAGGGCAACGGAGCTGGTGAGGGGTCTGGAGCACAAGTCGTGAGGAGTGGCTGAGGGAGCTGGGGTTTTTCAGCCTGGAGAAGAGGAGGCTGAGGGGAGACCTTCTCACTCTCTACAACTCCCTGAAAGGAGCGGGTAGAGAGAGGGGGACTAGTCTCTTCTCCTAGGTAGCAGGCAACAGAACAAGAGGAAATGGCCTCAAGTTGCTTTGAAGGAGGTTTAGACTGGATATTGGGAAAAATTTTTACACTGAAAGGGTTGTCATGTATTGGATCAGGCTGACCAGGGAAGTGCTTGAGGCACCATCCCTGGAGGGATTTAAAAGATGGGTGATGTAGTGCATAGAGATATGGTTTAGTGATGGATTTTGTCACTGTTAGTTTGATGGTTGGACTAGATGATCTGAAAGGTCCCTTCCAACCTGGGCAATGCTATGATTCTATGAAAACCTTTTCCCACAGTGCTGGGGCTGAGATTTTCTCTCTTGGGAGATGGAAGATGACATTTCTTCTTCCATCCGCACAAGCAGCGCTCTTTGCCATTGCCCTTGGGGTCTATCAACAACATTTCTTTCCTTTTCCAGTTCAAATTGACAGTTTTGTCATTGACGCGAGTGCTGGGTCCAAGGACTGAGTCGAGTGTTTAAGTGCTCGTAGTAGACCGTTAATCCCTCACCTATTGAAACTGCACACACGGGGAATGTGGGGTGCGATGCCATGACAAGTACCGTCTCTGAGCGCCCGCGATCGTTATGTTGGTGCTGAACCGACTTGTTCTTTTTTTGAGGGAATGCTGATTGGGGCAAATACATGCTTGTGCTAATGCACTTTTCAAGTGAGTCGAGTTAAATTAAGGAACTGGCAGCGAGAACAAGCAAGAAGCCTAAAGGAAGCCATGCTGCCAAACGCTGGCACCCCTGCCAAGGCCAGTACAACCGGGGCACGGCTAGGAACACTCCAAAACGTGTCCAGCACAGGAGGTGACTTGCCCGTGAAGCTGACTCAGTGGGTCGTGGGCTGCTCCGTGTTTACGTATCTGCCATGGGATGCAAAGCGTGCGACCTTTTTGGAAAATCTGGATCTTGCAATGGTGAAACATGATGCTGGGGGCTGGCTGAATCTTCCCCCGTTGCGTGGTTGTGCCCTGAAAGCTCTTCCCTCCTGTCGGTTCCTGCCAGCAATGGGTTGGAGAGTTTGCGAATGGGTTTCGCGTCTGTTGAGCTCTCGGTGATCCGCAGAGAGCAGAGCATCGCTCAGCTCACAGTTAAAGGCGGTGGCATGCCTCCGAAGGCTCAGCTCTCGCCTTCCTTTCATATTTTCCTCTTGTCTCCACTCCCTCTCCCACAGGAGCTCTCCCAAGACTTAATTACTAGGGCTATGTGAGGCTTGCCGAAGCGCTGGAGCTCGGGATACCCTGCAGTCCTGCTCTCCGCTCACTGACATTCATTGCCTTCCCACACAGGCACATTTTTACATGCCATTGCCCTCGTATCTCCATTCTTTGGCTCTTGAGATAGTATTTTACTTGTATTTTTCCATCCCAGGCGAGGCTAGCAGGATAAACATGGGGTGATGCCGAGCAAAGACTTTGCTGCGATTTCACCGGGATGCCAGGAGTTTCAAACGTGCCATCTAGTGGTGCGAACTAAGAGCACTCAAAATAAAGGAAATCCCCCCCCCAAAAAAAAAAATCCAGCCTCCTCCCAACACTTGTTATTTCTGAAATGCTCCCTTGTTTGGGACAGAAAATGAGTACTTACGGCCCCTGCCACCCTGTCAGGTTTTCTGAGTGCTGGGGAACTGAGCTTTTCAAGGGTTTGTTAATCAGAAGGAGGAACAGGGAATTCTTTTAGTCTATTCTATGAAGTATATGCTAAACCTCAGAGGTTTGTACCTTGGTACCAAGAAAACAGTTTGTGCTGGCATTTCCTCCCCTTTGAGGAACTGAATCAACTTTGCAAACAAAATAAATCTGAAGGTTAAAACACCTTTGCTTCAGGGAGGAGGGGAGAAGAGAGGTAACAATACCGTGTTTGTCTGTAGCCATGCAACAATTCATCAACAGAGCCCTGCGGTGAGATGCCCTGCTTCTGAGGATCAGTGCTGGGACATATTCCGCCCCAGACAGTAACCTGAAGTACTTCCAGCTTCCTCTCTGCTGAAGAATCCTGCACCAAAATCATGGAAGGGTTCAAAATCTTTCTAAAAACCTACATTCATCACCAAGATAAGAACAGGCCTTACAACGAGGAGTGTTAAAAGGCTTATACCACGATTTTGGCCTGTGTGTGCAGTGAATTACAGTCTGAATTAAATCTGTTTTGGGTGTTTGTCTTTGCTGTTATCTTCAGTTCAAGCTCTGGCACAGAATTTAAGTTGCTCAGGTTGATGTGTTTATGTGTGCTTGCTGTTCCTAGGATTTTTACCTAGAGGTCATCGTGTCCTTTTCTCTTATTACAAAGAAACTTGCTTGCTGTTTGCACTGGATTATGCGATCCATCTGTTGTAGCTACCAGAGTAAGTCAGGAGAGCAATTATGTACTGCCTCATATGCCCCTTGTGTCATCTTTTTTTGTGCCAGCGTTAGAATTCAGCCCTTCCTATCAGCTCACGCAGCTCCAGCCTTCCTTTGTGCGTGCTGTTTGTGTGCAGGCCCGTGAGACGAAAGCTAAAAAACCCCTGGAATTGCCAACACTGGAATTACAAACTTACAAACAAGATGGAAGACGCCTGTAGAAGGAATAAGAAGAGGTAAACATCTAAGAATTGCCAGCAAGCTAAGTGGGAAGGAAAAAAAAGCGTGCCAGTATTAAATGCTACAAGTGTAGCTGCCCTAACTTGAGGTCTGCTTATGCAGCTTGGGTGAAATGCAGAAAAAGGATTAAGAAAAGAAATCGAAACCCCGACTTCCAAATGCCCAGAGAAGTCCTTTTGCCTGTAGGGTAAGGGTCAAGCTGCTCTTGCATGTTCTCTCGCTCTGAATCTTTCATGTCGTCGTGAGCGGAGGCATGATTCAGAAAGAGGGACGAGAGGTCGCCGCTCGGTTCATAAATGCGTAGTATCAAAATGACAGCACGCTCGAGGCTGTGGGGATGGGAGGAGACAGCACAGTCTAAGTCTCTCGCTTCCCAGGTGAGAGCCTCAGCACTTGGAAGATGCGGTAGGGTGAGTGGCATCTCTGACTGTGTTTTCCAAAGAAAATCTAGTGTGGTGCGTTGTGCTGGACTCGTATCGTGGACCCCTCTGAAAAGTGAGGCTGAGGTAACTACAAGGTCAGTCCTATAACGTTTTAATCTTAAAGAAGAGCAGGTTTGCTTTAATCCTAGAATTGTCTCTGCGTGGTAGCGCTAAATGGGATGTGGCCGAGGGGGAGAAGCCCTGGCATTATTCTTGAAGTGCTGTGGAAAGTGCCCATGCTAATCAGGTGGAGACTGATTTATTTATTTGAATGTAGACACCTAAATGACACTGAAGTGGGTGGTTTTTTGTCTCACTGGCTGTGTGTGTACTAACTGGGCCCACTCAGGGAGCCGTACTGGTCTCCGAGCCCACGTTAAGATGCCTTTAGCCCCAGCGGGCTCCCTGCACCAAGGCCGTGTGGCGCTTGGACCGTGCTTTTGTGCCACGTGAAGGTGATGTTCACAGCCTTTCATTTCTCTTTGGTGGGGTGGGTTCTTTTTCGTTTTAAACTGCCTGAAGGAGGATGAGCCTGAGGCTACAGTGTACCACTTCTGTGATTTTATTCCCAGAGTAGCAAGAGCTTGAGTTTTAAGACCTGGTCACAGCTTTTGGTTCTAAAGGCTGAGTTGGAGGTTGGTGTGGCTTGGCGCGGTGCCTGGTGGTCCTGGGAAGCGTGAATCGTGCTGGAGCAGCATCAGAGGACTGGGTGAGGCTTTGGGAACCAAACCGGGTACAGGCTTACACGTTCTGCATCCTCAGAAGGTTTCTGGAGTGAGTTAACCCTGCAAGGACATCCCTCCCAACAGAGGCCACGGGAAAAAGCTTAACAGGGATGTGCTGCGCACCATGGTTCAGAAAGCTGCTTATTAGAGTGGGCATACCCGCCAGGGGAGTGGTTTGTGCAGAAGAACGAAAATACCAACAGCATACTTGGGGAAAAAACAGCATTGAGAAAGTTTACATGGTGCATTCGAACACGGTTGTCTTTTGAATGTTTGTTGTTCTGTTGGTTTGGTTTTTTACCAAAGTTAAATCAGATTTAGGCAAGGGATGAAGATGAGGCATTCCAGTGACAACATGGTTTTTCTTTTGAGGAGCGTGATGCTTTTGTACCAAAAAAAGCAGGTTTTTTTTTACCTGTCGTCTCTCCTTTTGGCTGAGTAGGTTTTGATTTTTATGGCAGGAAATATTTGACTGTTCGTACTAGTGGGATGCAACATTTGACTTTATGGCTGCAATGCAGGTCTTTTATTAGTAAAACTTAATGTGTAACAGGGTAATTCCGTTGCACCTACTACTATACTGGCTCGGGTTTGTACAAAATAAGTTTCTACTTCCTTGATGGCCTTATGTAAGCCTTCACTGGGAACGAATCCAGCACATTCGATCACAATAAAGGAGCTCCTTCAGAACGAGCTCTTCTTTAGAAACAGTCGTAAACAGGTTTATATATAGGACCTGATGTTACACACAAAACTTGCTGAAGAAATGTTTCCCGAGAACCGGCGGTTTTAATGGGTGCCGTGGGGACCCTGCTGGAGCCGATCCGTGAGCAAACCTGCGTTGTAATTCCAGGCGAGGTTTAAAAACACGAGAACGTCTCTCGAAGCCTTTTCAGCTGAAAGGGCTGGGTGTTGAATGGCTCTTTGCTGCAAGAAAGGCGTTCGATAAAAAGGCTCAGAAACTTCGGCTGGCAATCCCATGTATGCAAATGCAAGTGCCGTACATGTTATATTTGGATTTCAGGGGTTTTTCGGATCCATTTCGAGTCGATGGGTAGCAGCCTTATGTGGTTTGATCCCTGGCTTTCATCACCCAATGATTATACGTGAGCTCCACCAGCCCCCTCTCACCCACAGTGCCTGCAGCTGAGCATCAGCGCCTTTGGGAACAATAAAGGGCTGTCATTTGGGAGTTTCTTTCCCTTCCGAAGCAGGCGGGACCCGGAATTATTCCTTCGTGGAGCTTGCCGCTGGGGCTTGTGCCTTGAACAGGTAACACTTGAAGCGCGAGCAGCGTGAGGACTGGACTTACGGAGCTTTACGTCCACTTTACATTCGGCATCCTTGGTCCTGTCTTCTTGTGGAGTTTGGGATAGGTACAGAGCGAAACATGGGAAGACTCCGGCCTTTGTGACTGATTTTTTTAAGGATATCTTGCTGTTTTGTTCCTCGCCTCCTTCCTAATGAGCCGAATGGTTAAAATATGTTAATGGCAGGAGACACACGAGAAAGGGTGAAGCAATAAACTGACACGTTGAATAATTAGATCATCTCCTGCGCAGGAAAAAAAGTCAAGTACGAAACAGGAACAAGGATTGCCTCCCTCCCCCACTGTAGAGGCACCAGGTCTGGCTCCTTTCTGCATGCAGAAGCAGGTTAGACGATTAAATCTTTAGCATTAATTAATTTTTGTGGAATTCCTGAAGATTCAAAAAGTGTCGTGTATATTCAGTGTCTTCCATTCGTCTGCTGGTTTGTGGGAGAAGTTGAGAGTCTTGTTTTGGAGGGCTGAATTTAGGACCTGCGTAATTTGTGATGAAACAAAACAAAAAAGACCGTTGCTGGACTGAACTTGTAAATACCGTAGTGGTTAATTGGGTCTTCTCAGGAAAATCCTTGTGGATTTTGTCCCCAATTGGAGTTAAAGGGAATTTCCGAGAGAGGCACAGGACATGGCGGCTGCCTTCCTGATAGCGTTCGGCGTTTTGACAAAGCCGTGCTGCGTATTTCTGAAAAGATTTATGCCTTTGGAATAATAAGTGCTTAATAATCAATAAGTTGCCAGCCCCACATGAAGCTGTGCCTGTGGGGGGGGCTGTGGCAGCGCTCAGCCTTCACTTACTCGAGTAAGCGCTCCCGGGGGTTAAGTTCACTTGTTTGATAAACACAACACTTGGCTTTTGTTCTCTTACTTAATCACTTCCTTCGAAGAGTTAACTTCCTAAGCAGCCACAGATTAGTTCTCTCAGTTCTTTTAATTATTTTTCTTGTCACGCACAGTGAAGGTCTAGTGTTTGTGAAATGTCGTCTATTTTTTTTTTTGCCCCTTCGCCTTCCGTGGCAGCTTCAGTGATGCTGGCATTGAAAACCCGGCCGAAACTCTCTCCGTCTGAGATCCTGTCACTTATTTTTATTTTTTTTTAACCGAGTTCCACCTTTTCTTTGAATGTTAGTGCTACAGAATAGAAGAGTTTTCCTTCGGGGTGGTTTGCGCCCTCCGGAATTCTGGATTCCTTTGCGGGGTACGGGAGAGGCTGGAGCAATGGGCTTCCACGTGCTGGCTGCTGAGTAATTTCCTTTTGTATCACTGACAGGTGACTCAAAGCAGGAGCCAGCAGATGGCTGCGTCGTTAGCTGGTGGCCACAGCCTTACGAGATGAGTTTTGGAATTTCCATCAAAGTCGGGATTAGGCTCAGGATATGCCGATGCCACAGAGCAGCCCCGGGGGCAGCGTGGAAGAAGAGGAAATCATTCCTCGCGACTCATCTTGCGGTTGGGTGAGTCAGGGGGTCTGCTGTTGGTGGTCAGAAAGGCACGTGGCTGACTACACCGTCTTTGTGCGCTCTGCAGGATGCAGGCTGTCTCTGAAAATTAAATTCTGCCCTTTTGATTTTTGTCCAGTGAGTTATTTCCAGAAAGGAATTACTGTATTTTCTGGAATTAGTATTGTGAAATACTTTTTTTTTTTTTTTTACAGTGGGCAAGTTTTCAGCTGGTGATTTATCAACAAAGTATTTTACAGGATCATTGTTAAAAACTCTTCTTTAAAAAAAAAATATATATCCTGTGCGATAGGGAAAGTAAAAGCATTTCAGTTTCCAAATGATGAAGGAATAACCGAAAGAGCTAGTTCTTGGAATAGTAGCTCCATTGGCACTCGTTGGTGATTTCCTGTGCATTTGCTGCAAGAATCACTCGGTGATGTGAGTAGGTGGTACTAAAGGGTTATTACGAAACCAATTTTCAACCAGACGTTTTGAGTCATGGATCGGGAAGAGGGATAGCAGCTTCGGAGCTTTCTCTTTGTTCGAGCAGTGCGCCTGAAATGCACAGGCAGGATATTCTGTGCTTTGCCCAGAACAAGGCAGACCGGGGATAGGTCTGGTATTCCGTGAAGTGCCCTTCTCCTTCCCACTCCAGCGTGGGGATGGGAAACAGGAACGTGGGCTGAGAGCCGGCAGCAGCAGCGCAAGGTGCACGAGGAGCAGATCCCTGACTTGTCTTTCGATTGTGAGTATTTTCTCCTGGTTTTTCCCCAGACGTGAGAGACAAAATGGAGTTGCGTCAGGACGGGTGTCTGTGCCAAGGCGAGGTGGTGGTTTGGAGCGGTTTGGTTCTGTTCTGGAAGCAGATGGGCTGCCACTGGCAGGAGACAGTTGGCGTCTCCATCAGAAATTTTAAAAAAAAAAAAGGGGGGGGGGGTTTAAGGGAATTGGTCTGGCTCCTAAACCGAAGGAATTGTTGACCTACTGACTCAGTTATGAAGCATTAGGGAAGCAGTCTTACTGTGGTTTCTTTTGTTGGTGGCAGATTCAGAAGACGTTTGTGAGCGTACGGGTATGACTAGCAAAGGAGAGAGGGTTTCTAGTACCTGCTGGCTGTGGGATTTATTTTGTGCCAGGAAGGAGCTGAGGTGCTGACTGCTGAATTACACCTAAACTTGATTTCTGATGCCTCTCCTGATAATGCATTGGTAAGTTTACGTACTTCTCATTTGCAGTGCTAAGATGGTATCTGGCTGAATGTAATTGAAAGAAAGCTCTTGAACAGCTTTTAGAACGTGGCACGATGTAGTCGTTTTTTCACTGGAGCAGCTTTTATAGAAACACTGGCTGGCCTGCTGCAGCTCAGGAGTCTGTAAACAAGGAGGGGGAAACCTTGTTGATCAGGTTGACAAAAAACAACTGGAAACTGCTGTTCCCTCCCACGGTTAACGTACAAACCTTTACTAACGTTGGTGCTGAGCGAAGAGGTTGGGCCTGGCATCCCGGAGTCATGGCTGCGCTGTGATTTTTCCTGTTACACTTCGCTGAATGAACAAGGCTTCGCTCTTCTTGAATTTCACGTGAAAATCAGATGTCCATCCCTGGAATTAAATCTAATGATACTTTTCCTAAAATACGCCCAGAATAGAAGTGATGTTATTTTTAAGTGGCTCTGTAAATCCCAAGGAAAAAAAGCTATCAATTAGTGGTTTCTCAAAACAACCCAAATCATTAACATACTATTGGCTAGAAGGAATCGTGTTGGTTGATGGCGCTAGGTCTGGAAGTCGTGCTCCTGAATCTGCTGTCAGTGCTGCCGCTGGTTTGGGCGGGGATTTTTTTGGAAGGGGAGCTTTTTGTGCAAGGCGTTTATGTTTAGCTGTTGATAAAATGAGGATAGTGATATTTAACTTCCCTCGGTGCTTTACCAGCATTATCACCCTGTTTTCCTTTTCGAGAGGATGCTGATGCATGATGCTGTAGCTCTCGGATTTCGTCGTTTTGTAGGCGTGGGTTATTAGAAGATGGGGAAAGCAGAATAGTGCTTTTACTGAATTTACCATACTCTGTGACAGGTTCCCTCCAGACACCAGCTGTAGGAATTACTGCCGCTGCGTCCAAACTCTCCACCACAAAGGGAGGGATTCCTTGCTGCTCTTCTTCTTGGGTGGGTGACATGGGGATGCAGCGAGATGCTCGCAGATGCTCGCAGATAT
>VXBO01002525.1:32951-57317 GCA_013400135.1 Rhinoptilus africanus | reverse complement strand
TTGGATCTTGGGAGAAGAGCTCGGGAGCGGGGTGACTTTGTAGCGAGCGGTTGTAGCGAAAGGCGTGGGAGGCAGGGTCAGGGAAGAGTCACTTGGTTGTTATGTGGGTGTGAAAAGCCTATGAAAAGGAAAGGGCGGAGGAAAATATTTTACTTGAATTAAACAAATAAAGGAGAATGTTCTATGAATTACATATTCAAGGTTAGATTTTTTGGCCAAGCGTTTTTGTGAATTAGCTGCATATCTTCTGAAAATCATTTATTTAATCCTAAGCTTATCAAAATGTTCTCAGGAAGGACCTTTTATTTAAAAAAAAAAAGGGGGGGGCGCAACAAAAACAAAAAAATCATTGTTTGCTTATCATTTCAGATAAAAAGAAAGGAAGTTGCGAATTTTTATAGCCCCTAGATTGTTAACTGTTAAACACGTGCTGAAGCGGTGGATCAAATTTCCTCAGGCTTCCACTGGAGCAGTTTCACTGACTAAGAAATCACAAGCAGGCCCTGTTTGAGGAGAAGGAGCCTTAGATCTTCGTTTCGTTGTTGTGTACCCACCTGTGGGACGGGGAAATCCCTGCTCCTGAAAATTCTCCTGTTTTGGGGAGCGGGCTGTTACCATTGATGCAACACAGCGGGGTGTTCACACCCAAAATAATTGAAAAAAAAAAATCATATTTTGGAATCTGATTATTTTTTTTTCCCCACATGTATGTTTGTAGTATCTTCATTTCCTTGCAGTTTTTAAAACGTCACCTGATATGATAGAATCTAAAATGCATGGTGCGGAGGTTACGTTTTTCCATGGGTTTTGTGATTATTTGGACAAAAAAGCAGCCACCTGGAGGCAGGTTTAATAGCCCTTTCTCTCCGAGGCAGAGAACTGCTTATTACATTGGTGAAGGACTTGACTTTGTAAAAAAAAAAAACAAGCCAAAAAAAACCTTTATCACAAATGGCAGCTCTTTAAATGCAAGCCATATATTGCATATCACAGAATCACAGAATCCTAGGGTTGGAAGGGACCTTAGTAGATCATCTAGTCCAACCCCCCTGCCAGAGAAGGGCCACCTTAGAGCAGGTTACACAGGAACGCCTCCAGGCGGGTTTGGGATGTCTCCAGAGACGGAGACTCCACCACCTCCCTGGGCAGCTTGTTCCAGTGCTCTGCCACCCTCAAGGTAAAGAAGTTCCTCCTCAGAAATATAAGGAAAACACTAACACAATCTGAAATTGGATATATGGGTGTGTAGTATGGTATTTTCTACTAACCTGACCACGATGCTTGATGGTTTAGGTCTGTGCAGCATCTTCGTAGTGTCATTCGTGCTGATTTCTGAGGGATTCCCATGCCAAAGTTCACAGGCGAGCGACAGAGAATGGGTTCGCTTTTTCTTGTTGTTTGTTGTGTAAATTTTTTCGAAGTTCTTTGTGGCCCACAGCTCTCCAAAAGGCAGAGTGTACAGCCGATGTTTGCGTACAAAATGGTGAGCTCAAAATTGGGCCTGGAAAAGAGGAGTGCTTCCTCTTCCATTGCTCTGCTGGAAACGGTAATACTAACATACAAAACAAATAATTTATTGAGCCAAATAAAAACGCGTGTTTTCCGGCAACGTGAAGTATGCCTAGAAGCCGTATTTATCTGCGTATTTTCGGCATAGAGTTGTGGGTGATGATCTCTGGTGTCTGATTCCCTCGCTTGTTTCCCGTATGCCTGCTGGCAAACTGGGCTGTCTCTGGGCGCTGCTGCCATGCCGGGCTGGGACTTCAGGGAGTCACTGCTGCAGCAGATGTAAGCTGCCGGGCGTTACTAACTTCTAATCAAACTTTGGGCACCTGAGTTGTGACTTCAAGGACCTAAGCTGCTACTGAAATTCCCCATATGACCTGTTATTACAGGCTCCAGTGAGAGAGTATGTGCAGTTGTATTGCCAAAACAGGAGGTTGGCAGAAGTGAGTCATAACTCTGAAGATCTCAGCTTTGCTCTTTGATTTACTTTTATCCACCAAAAATAAAGATATCTCCAAGAATACAAGTAGGTGTATGCTGTTCTCCTGTTAGGGCAGAGCTCTCACTGGCTCTTCGGTCTATTTACATAGCTCATAGGATGTATTTTTCAAGCTTTAGTTTAAAAGGAGCTGTGTATACACTTTATCTAATCTTCAGTGCAGTAGGCATGAGCCAGTCCTGGAGAAGGGACCAGAATATAGGGCTCTACCCCTTCTCCTGGGGAGTCTCTTTCTCATGGAGTCATACTTGCCCTCCGGTGCTTTCTCTTTACGATTTTGTGAATTTTCAATTCCTCCCTGCGCTGGCCCAGCTCCAGCGGGAGGGCAGGAAGCAACCTCAGCCCAAGCTCTGCTTGAAGTTTGCTGGTTTGAGGACCTTACAGGAGGTGGGATCTGCAGGGTGAAAGGTGCCCAGCTTCCCAGGTGACCTCCGGACATTGCCTTACTAGTCAAAGGTGACAGTATCAGCTTCTGTGGGCATGGTTTTGGATTACTGTGATTGTTCTGTGTTGTCTTGCAGTTGACGTTGTTTTGGTGTGACAAGTGCATACCTAATAAATGGAACTGCTCTGCAGGTTTCACATAAGGTTTCAAGGTTTGCTTCTTGCGTGGTCAGTGCTGCTGACCGTGTGGCCTTGGGGGGAACCAGCTCAATTTTTGCTGATGTGGTTGAAAACTATATATTTTTTTTTCTCCATTCTTTTCTTTGGGAATATTAGAAATGATCCAACTCATTGCATAGCTGCGTGACTGTCCATGCTGATGAGGAAGGAGCGGGAACCCATGACTAGAATCATAGAATCATAGAATCATAGGGTTGGAAGGGACCTCGAAAGATCATCTAGTCCAACCCCCCTGCCAGAGCAGGGTCACCTAGAGCACATCACCCAGGAACGCGTCCAGGCGGGTTTTGAATGTCTCCAGTGAAGGAGACTCCACAACCTCTCTGGGCAGCCTGTTCCAGTGCTCTGTCACTCTCACAGTAAAAAAATTCCTCCTGATATCCCTCTTGAATCTCCTATGCTCCAATTTACATCCATTACTCCTTGTCTTATCTCTGGTCATCACTGAAAACAACTTCTCTCCATCTTCCTGACACTCCCCCTTTAGGTATTTGAAGACATTGATGAGGTCACCCCTCAGTCTCCTTTTCTCCAGACTAAAGAGACCCAGCTCCCTCAGCCTTTCCTCATAAGGGAGATGTTCCACTCCCTTAATCATCTTTGTGGCTCTAAGCAGAGGAGGAGGTGGGAATGTCCCTTTCGGTGACACCTGCATGAAGTTCAGTTCAAGGAAACCTCACCTCCCCTGTCTCCTAATCACGGTGGAGCTCAGGCAAGAGCTGAGTTAACCTTGTTCTGCAGAACAAGCAGTTCGTTGGTTTTTGATCTTCCCTGTTTTCCTTTGGCGTCTGGATTTTAGGTGTCTACATTTAACTTCAGCATCTGCGCGATGCAACTTAAGCATTGACGACTACATCGGGTAGTCAGTGAACTACTTTTGTATTTCCATTTTCTGTTCAGAGCCTAAGTGCTTAAAAATAGGATTAATATCATTGTATGGTGGCAAAGAGAAGTATGTCCTGTACTGAAAGTTCTGATCATCAATGTAAATAAATAATATAAAAATAATCTTTATAGAGCCTGATAGGCTCACGGCATTTATCGATTCGGCATTTTTTCAAACAGCATTGTGCATTGTTCTTTTGTTCATATTTTTCACAAAATTTGGCTTTGGCTATAAACCCCCAAATCACAGGCCACCCTCATCAGAGTGAAATGTCTTTGGCAAGGAAAAAATAGTGGCAAAACACCCTCCAACCCAACCCTGCGAAGAAGGTTTCAGGGCAGCGGTGCTTCCAGCAGACACGACGTGGTTCTTCACATGGTGAAGGATTATCTTTCTCTATGCCTCTCTTTTCTACCCTTCTACTTTGGATTTCTTTTTTCCCTTTTTCTCCATTTTTCTCTTACCTTCCTGATCCTTGCTGCTATAATCCATTCTTCTCGTACATGTGCTTTAAACACAGGAGATGGGCTAGTGCCGTACATCTTTTTGTGCTTCCTCCTTTCTGCATGTATGCTTATCCAACAACTTGAAAATAGCAAACAAAGCACAAGATCTGAGGAAAACTCTGGTCTTTTACCCTAAGGGAGGATTTTCTCAGCACACAAATCGAGAGAAAATAGTTAAAAATGCCATATAGCATAGATCCAGCCACACTAACTCTTACTTGCGTGTGCGAGTAAAGTTATTTGCGTGCATAAATGTTGACAAAGTTGAACTCTGTATTACCAAAAACGCTGTCAAAAGTTGACCCCGGGCATTTTGCGAGACAGATGATGATTGTCTCTTTAATTACTTAAATTCTGTTTTGCCTGTTTAGGAGAGCTACCCACAACTCTGTAATTACCGCACGCCTGCCATTCAGATCAGACTCTCTACTGGCAACGCAATGCACAGTTTGGAGCGAGAGCGGGGTGGTGCAGCTACAGCGTCCAGCTCCAGGGACCTCCTTTTAATTGAACACTTTGATTATCACACAGTAATCAGACGATTGAGTTGCTACACAAGTTTGCCAGCCCTCTGCTAAGCGCTCCTATGGAATTACAGAATCATAGATGTTAGAGATGGAAAGTGCATTAGATCATCCAGACCGTCTTCTTGCCAGTACATGTTTTCTGCTACATTTTTTTTTTTTTTTCTCTGCGGTTTATGGCTGGAGATACTCTAAGAACTTGGCCTTCCACTTCGATCTTCTGGAGTCTTTTCCACAAAGTTTGATGGCGAGTTTTTTCTTTGCCTGATACTTGCCCTAAATTTTTCCGTTTCTTTGTTTCGCCGCATTATTTGAAGCCTACGTTCTCGTCTTTCAGTAATTCTCTCTGCGGTGTTAGCAGCCTGTAAATATGAGCAGAGTGGTATTATGTGCTCTTGAATATTAGATGTATCACTCGAGTGCTGCGAGTTCACTTCTTCAGGATTTGGGAAGATTATACTGATTGAAGATAGGTTTTAAACTGAACTGCTAATACTATAGTTTCTCAAGACGCATATCTTGCTCCAGTATAAGAGTGATCTGTTCTGGTGTCACTTGAAAAATTGTTGAAAAGTAGCCATAAAGACCAGTTTTACTCGGAAATGAAAATGTTTTTATATGGGGAAGTTCTGACAGTATAACTTAAGTGATTTTTAACTCTGTTGTGGCATTTAAAGTGTGAGAAAGTGATGTGTGCACATCTGTAGAGGGCATTACAGGGAAAATGAAAAAAATCAGTGTTTTCCATTAGTGATACAAATAGTGGAAGTTGTAATGTAGTTACTTGGTTATTTGTGTCCCCCCTCCCCCCCCAAGCTTTCCATTATCCTGTCTTTCTCTCAAAGTTTCTTCACTTCATAACTCTTGTTTCTTTTTATAGTTTCACTTGTTTTGGTGGGATTTGGGCGTTGCTTGTTTATTGTTTCTTCTTCAGGGCTTGGTCTTTGCTACCCAGAAGCCTCAGGCACTCCAGAGTTTTCCCTTTCCTTGACCACAAAGAGCTAAATCGATATCCCCCTAAAACAAATACTCTGTGGCCATAAAGAGGACTGTCTGTTTGCTGTCACCTCATGAAAAAGAGGCTGGTTCGTGTGTGAGCTGGCGCCTGGCCACGCTGGCCTCGGCCAGTCCCTTGGGAGCTGCCTGTGGTCATGATCCAGCGCCTTTACCCTAGAGCTCCTCTACTGGAGAGCTGCCTGGTGGAGAAGGACCTGAGGGTGCTGGTTGGCGGCTGTCTGAATATGAGCCAGCAGTGTGCCCAGGTGGCCAAGAAGGCCAACACCATCCTGGCCCCTATCAGGAATAGTGTGGCCACCAGGGTTAGGACAGCGATCGTCTCCCTGTACTTGGCACTGATGCGGCCCCACCTCCAGTGCTGTGTTTGGTTTTGGGCCCCTCACCACAAAAAAAGACATTGAGGTGCTGGAGTGTGTCCAGAGAAGGGCAACGGAGCTGGTGAGGGGTCTGGAGCACAAGTCTGCGAGGAGCGGCTGAGGGAGCTGGGAATGTTTAGCCTGGAGAAAAGGAGGGTGAGGGGAGACAACCTCGCTCTCTACAGCTTCCTGAAAGGAGGGGGTAGCCAAGTGGGGGTTGGTCTCTTCTCCCAGGTAACAGGCAATAGGACAAGAGGAAACAGCCTCAAGTTGCGCCAGGGAAGGTTTAGATCGGATATTGGGAACAACTTTTACACTGGAAGGGTTACCAAGCATTGGAACAGGCTGCCCAGGGAAGTGGTGGGGTCGCCATCCCTGGAGGTATTTAAAAGACGGGTAGCCGTGGTGCTGAGGGACGTGGTTTAGTGGTGGTTTTGTCAGCGTTAGGTTGACAGTTGGACTCAATGGTCTTGAAGATCCCTTCCCACCTGGACAATTCTGTGGTTTCCGAACCAGTACTGCTGTCTTCCCTTTCGGAGTGCTGCAAAGGCTGAGAGGGTTGTGTTGCAAGCCTCCAAAGAAAGGTTTTTGCAGGGGGGGAGCGAGGGTGTGCGTTGTGTGCCTGCCTGGAAGCCGGCGAAGGCAGGGCCGGTGTCTACGTTGTGTCAGAAGAAAGTGTTTGACTCGCTCAGAATGGATTCCAGGAGCAGGTTGTCATTGGCATGGCACGGACGACTTGACCTCGGGAGCTTGGGACAGTGAACTGTCTGCTTTCGACTCCCTGGGAAGCTTGGTGCAGGGTAGAGATGAGGCGAGGATGGGCATATCTTAGGAGGTAAAATTACTATTAGCGAGTGGATTGAGGGTGTTTGAGGATGAAGTTGTGTAACTGAATGGGGAGATGAATGAAGAACATGTAAATGGGTGGGTTACTGAAGTGAGTACGAGAAGATGTGAGTGGGCGGGGGATTAGACTGGCAAGTGAGAGAGGAGGTAGGAGTGGGTGAGTAGATGGGTAGGTATGTAGCAAAAAAGTCGGAATGGCGTTAGAGGCCAACTCTGGGACGATACCTGAAGGACTGGTAACAGCCACCCTCCTCGAGGCGTGCAGCGAGGGCTGATGGCCAGCGCTGTTACAGGGGCGAGCAGGCAGACCCTTCAGATCTCTGTTGCTCTCCACTGGTCGACATCCAGCTCGTTGGGATGGCACATCCTTTACTCTGCCTAAACTTCAGTCTGTCTATGCGTACAGTTAGCAGTAATCTTCACCTTGGCCAGGCAATTAGCATTTTGCTAATGTTCCTGCAGAAATACAGAAGACCATAATGATTTTTTGAGGGTTTTTTTGGCTCTAACGAAGTCACAGAGAAAGCAGCTGAAGCACAACAGATGCTTTTAGTCTGTCTGGAGTATTGTGGTTGTAGTGGGTATTCCCAAGTGGTGGAATGACCCCGGAGCTGCAGGTGGAAGTTCAACTGACACAAAAAAGGTGCAAAGGTGATGGATACGTTGGAATTACAAGTGCACAACATGTCAGAGTAAAGGCATCTCCCAAACTTGGAAGATACTTTAGTGAATGAGACATGAAGGTAAGGTAATTTTAAGTCATTATCAAATCTTGACTGACTGGGCTTTTATTGGGATTTTCTACTAGAACTACTGTAAGGCAGGACATAGTTCACTGTGACTAATACGTAACTGGCTTTAATTTACCGTGTCGGTTACAACCCTGGCTGTGACCTCTCCCCCGGCAGGTACAGTTGGGCTATTGTTTAAGGTAAAGGCCCTACTGTCCTGTTGGAAGTTATTATTAAGTTGTACACAGAATGGCGGGGGCTGGGAGGAACCTCTGGAGATCATCTCGTCCAACCCCTCTGCCAGAGCAGGTTACACAGGAATGC
Source organism: Rhinoptilus africanus (assembly GCA_013400135.1). Taxonomy (NCBI): domain Eukaryota; kingdom Metazoa; phylum Chordata; class Aves; order Charadriiformes; family Glareolidae; genus Rhinoptilus; species Rhinoptilus africanus. The sequence goes on along the minus strand of VXBO01002525.1, from coordinate 49,498 downwards.
GTACAGGCGGTATGTTTTCAATATTTATTGTAATAGAGCAAGTTCTTTTGAAGCCCAAATAGAGGTGACTGACTACTGCAGGAAGTTAACAGGCTTTACTGTAGCTGACAAAAAGGAATAACTAATACCTGGTGGTGTACTGAAAAATCCTACTGGACACCAGGCCCTGCAGGTTTTTTTGGGAAAAGTGAGAGTTTCGCCTTGCTGGACCTGCTTTTTGATGAGAACTACATTGTTTTGCCTGCCCGTGGTTATCAGCAGGACGAAGACCTGCTGTAGAGCATGGGGTGGTTCAGCCTGGAGAAGAGAAGGCTCCAGGGAAACCTTACAGGGCCTTCCAGTACCTGGAGGGGGTCTACAGGAGATATGGGGAGGGAGTCTTGATCAGGGAGGGGAGTGATAGGACAAGGGGTAACTCTTTCAAACTGGAAGAGGGGGGAGATTTAGATGAGATATTAGGAAGCAATTCTTTACTGTGCAGGTGGTGAGGCACTGGAACGGGTTGCCTAGGNGCCCTGGCCCAGGCTGCCCAGGGAGGTGGTGGAGTCTCCGTCTCTGGAGACATCCCAAACCCGCCTGGAGGCGTTCCTGTGCCCCCTGCTCTGGGTGACCCTGCTCTGGCAGGGGGTTGGACTGGATGGTCTCCAGAGGGCCCTTCCAACCCTGTGATTCAGTGATTCTATGATTGAGCAGCCTGGTCTAGTGGGAGGTGTCCCTGCCCATGGCAGAGGGTTGGGACTAGATGATCTTAGATGATCTTTTAAGGTCCCTCCCAACCCAAACCATTCTGTGATTCTGTTCTACGATCCTGCTGTGAGGATCACCTTAACCCCACACCTGCCGTTGTGTTGAGCATCGGGGGGTTGTGTCAGTCGGGATGGTGGCACCCACATGGTGCTCTGGAGGGAGGTTCCAGCCCAGCGTTCTGGCCTGTTTGACAACTCCTACCAGCTCCGTGGCGTTCACTGCAGGTTTCCATTGCCAGGCAGAAGTCTGGATTACATGGATTATGTCTGGAAAATCTCTCAAGGTATTGGTAACTTTTAAAAGTATTCCTAACCCGTGAGATCTTCCTCGCCTTGAATGTTGTCACCTGTCGCAAACTAAAATTCCTATAAGGCTTTGAACTGTAGCCGAGCCAGCTCGTACGATAGTCAGCATGTAATCTTTATTATCTGGGACAAACCCAGGGATCATTTGCTGTATTTAGGCAGATATTTCCTACCATTAAAGCAGAGCAAACACCTTGCTGATGCTGAGATGCTGTGGTGAGCGTGCAAGGCAGGGTGCGGAGGAGCGCGTGGGTCTGTTTAATCCAAGCCTGTTGGGTTGTAGATCTTTCCAAGTCCCACATTTGCATTTCTTGCATAAGCCGAAATCCCGGTGGTGTTTACACAAGCTTTGTCTGTGCTGTAGGAGCTGCAGGAGGGGGAACGGCTGCGTGAAAAACACCGTTCTTAGTTGCCATCTGTGGGACTGCACGGACACTGCGAGGATCTTTACAATTGCAATTCTAAGGAGAACTTTGTTGCTTGATACTAAAACATATCAGAACGGAGGAGCAGCGTGCGTCCTCAATGGAAGCGCCGGCAGTCGTAAGATTCTGAGAATACACAGGAAAGAAAACCTTGAAGTTTTCTCTTTTAATTAATTGTTTGGTTTTGGTTGGTGATGAGGTTACGAAGCATTTGTAATAAGCATGCTTCGTCTTTTTGCCATTTTTTTCCATATGGGTGTGTGCTTCCTTTTCATTATGTTGTTTTTCTTTCCCTTTCTTTTTTTTTTTTAAAAACACAGCCACTCCTTTCATTTTAAGAATAAGAAATGAGCTGCTTGCTGAGCAGGGAAAAAAAATATAGTTTCATAAACATCGCAATTCTGATCCTTCTAATCCGTTATTACCTGTAGGGACAGGTGCAGGAAGCTACTACAGGAGAGGGGGTTTGCTAACTTGTTCAAGGTTTGGGATTGCACAACGGAGCAGTAGATTTTAGACGCTACAGCTAAAAGTTCAGAACAACATGGTCAAAAGGTGCGTTGCTCAGAAATACATAAATTCATAGAATCGCTGAGGTTGGGAGGGACCTTTAAGATCATCAAGTCCAACTATTAACCTACCCTGACAAAAACCCCTTCTAAACCATGTCCCTCAGTACCACATCTACCCTTTTCTTAAACCCCTCCAGGGGTGGGGAATCCACCCCCTCCCTGGCCAGCCTCTTCCAATGGTTAATAACCCTTTCAGGGAAAAAATGTTTCCTGATATCCAATCTAAACCTGCCCTGACATAACTTGAACCCGTTTTCTCCAAATACACCCCTTTGGTTTGGCTTATTTCACTTGAGTTCTGTCGCCGAGAGTTCTGAGCCCTTCAGCTGGCCTTCTAAACACAGGATTGAAATGGGATGTCTGAAGTCTTTTCAGACGTATTCTCTTACTTGGTTCCTGCTGTTGTAAAATAGATCTTATTTCTGGAGATTACTGTCTACCCGGGCTGCTTCTGGTTATTTGCTTGCTCAAGAGAAAGTGAAGGGAATGACTTGCTTGTACTCAGAAAAGAGAAAGCAATTAATACCGTTAGCTGTGTTGGCTGTGTAATGCTGAGATAGCGTCTGTAGGAAAACAACCAGACGGCTTAAAGAAGAAGTAAGATTATTTTTTTTTTTTCATTCGTGTTTTGTTTTTTTTTTTCAAGCATGCTGAAACGGTTTAAAATGCTGTAATAGGGGTAGGGCAAGGAGGGTGGTAAAAAATACATCACCCATCCCTTGTGATTCTGTGGTTTTGTCTGAAGGGGGTTTTTTTTAACTCTCCCTATGATCAGCCATGCGTTTCCATTGTGATCGCTGCCCTGAGACTGTAGCTGCCTGTAAGATGTCTCATTTGCCTAATATTAAAAATAAATGTGTAATAGCATTTTTGTAATGCTTCCCATCCGGAAGGTATGTCACACATCTTCGTATTGAGATTCATGGCACCTTTTTTACTGTTTTGTGGATGGCGATTCCTACACATGGACTTGTTACTGTGTGGTTCTGGTCTGAAAAATAGTTCAAAGCAGCTTATTATTTATTGTCAAAACCAAGTTTTTCACTGTTGGTCTGTCTTGCTTGGTCTAGTGGAACCAATCCATTTGTGAGACAATAATCTGCCTAAAAAAGTTGCAGTTCATTTACTGGAAGAAATGCTAACCACCTGACACGCAGGGAAGGATCTGAGGACCTTCTTCCTCCGGTCAGTCAGGAGATGCCGGGAAGCTTTAAGGTTTTCTTCTAAAATTATATATACAGACCAAATCATAGTCATATCGTACTGTGAGCATTTCTGTCAAAAATGATCCCAAAATGGTACGTCTGTTAAAAGGTATGTACAAGTAATTGTCGTACTGCCATTCATATTAGCAAAGCTACGTTCTTTCTTGAATAAAGTTAAAAAAACTGTGTCAAAAAATGGGATAACAGTGGTATGAAATAACCGGAGATAAACTTTTTAATTCTCCACATTCGTAACAGAAGTGTTACTGCATAAGCAACGCTAGAAAAAAAGGAAGAAAAAGAGCAGCTTTATGTGCTGGTGTGACTTTGGAAAAGGGACGATGAGTTGCTTGGTTCACAGTATGTAGGAAAACAGGCTTCTGAGCTGCTTGTGTACTTCAGTTAAATTTGATGATACTGCTTATATTTGCTGATACGTACTGATTAATAAATATCCATTTTAAGTGTATAATCATCCTTTAAAAGGTGAGATTTTTCAAAGCGCCAGGCCGCAGAGAGCATCTGTGTGCTTCATTCCTGCTGGTGGTGACACCTTCTGGATGCTGAGCGCTTGGAAAATTTCACCTGCCCTTCGGGTAATGGATTGAAAGCTGAATTTTTCCCACAGTCCATGTTCAGCGATGTAGAACAGGAGAAAACAGTCCAAATCTGCCATCTCCCAGGCTTGTTCTCTAAACTGTTACAAGACGGTTTTCTTTTCGAATTGCTTCTAAAACACGACGATGCAAATTCGAACGCTCTCCGCAAATCTGACCCATATTTATATCGGCGTGTTTGGAAGAAGCCCATCAAATTATTCCCCTATTGTTTTTCGGTGAATCTCCAGTTTATTATTCTGAGAAAATTCGATGCATCTGCGGCGTGCACGATCTGGCTTTCTGATATGCAGATGCACAGCCTTGCATATCTAGGGAAATCAGTGTAGCAACTGCTTTTACAAACTACGTGACAATGTACAGCCTCCTATCTGAGAGGCAGATCAGACTGAAATTGGGACTCAGTCCAAAGAAATAAAATACCGCAATCAATCTACTTACTGTGTCAGCATTCAGATTCCTTTCTGTTCTATACACTGCAGGGAAAGGAAGTGGAAAATACAAGCTAGCATCCAGAAACGGATTCCTGAGTCATGGAGGATAGCTGAGATGGGCGTTGTTAATAGGAGCTGCTTCAAGGTTCCCATTTTTGCAGACGCCGTATGGGCTGATAGGTGTTAAAGGCGATGTCCTGAGCCTGAGTGGCATTAAGGAAGTCGCTGTGTGACACTGCGGATGCCACGTGACTTCCCTGTTTACACTCAGCCCAGCTGTAAATGTGTATGAAATAACAGTGGTAGAATGAGCTGCTCGTGTCACAACACGGCCGGGGGTCCTCAGCCTTCAGAGCTGCCTCTTGGTACCAGCGGTGATTTGCAGCGTTCAGTCCCTTGGAAAACCATATTTAAACGCTGCTGTGGTCAAACTGGGTTGACCTCTTGCGTAATAAGACCGTGTGTTTCCTTCCCCTCTGCCCTGCCCTGCCGCTATTCTCGGCTGTTGGCTGGCACTTCTCATCTGGAACAGGTCCAGCAGACGGCCATGAAGGTGATCGGAGGGCTGGAGCCCCTGTGCTGTGAGGACAGGCTGAGGGAGTTGGGATTGTTCTGCCTGGAGAAGAGAAGGCTCCAGGGAGAACTTACAGCGGCCTTCCAGTCCCTAAAGGGGGCTATAGGAAAGCTGGGGAGGGACTCTGGATCAGGGAGTGTAATGATAGGACACGGGGTAACGATTTTAAACTGGAAGAGGGGGGAGTTTTAGATGAGATCTCAGGAAGAAATTCTTGGCTGTGAGGATGGTGAGCCCCTGGCCCAGGTTGTCCAGAGAAGCTGTGGCTGCCCCATCCCTGGAGGGGTTCAAGGCCAGGTTGGATGAGGCTTTTGAGCAACCTGGGCTGGTGGGAGGTGTCCGTGCCCAGGGCAGGGGGTTGGAAGTCGATGAGCTTTATGATCCCTTCCAACCTGAACCATTCTATAATTCTGTATCTCCGGCAAGCATTTCCTCCTCAGGCACAGTGCCAGCGGGCAGGTGGGCTTCCTGATGCCCCCGCCCTTCATGGCTCCCTGGACTTACCCTTTTGCCCTAAAATTTGCTTGATCTCAAGAAAATTGCCCACCTGTGCTACTGGGAGAGGAGGACCTGCGCGCCCATGTAGTGTTTCTTGCATCACTGTAAGCAGCACTCAAGTGTTTAGCATGTACTGCGTAGCAGCAGGGTCACTTTGGGGTTGTAACAGTAAATCTTTAAAGGTAATGACACTTTAGAAGTGATTTAAGGACTCAAGTTTCTGGGTGAAAGCCAGTTGCCGAGGTTTAATCTGCACCCTAAAGCTCTGCTGGTAAATCTGATCTGGCAGTCCCGCCTGCCTATGGGTAGAGACACCAATATCTAAACACCTTTCCTGGTAAAGAGCAGTGAGACCTTTAATATTCACAATAAACCCAAAAGGTTTTTTAAAAAGGATTTTTTAAAAATTATTATTGCACTGCATATGTGCAGCAGACTCCGTGGGTGGGATTTGGCTCCGATACAGAGATCCGACAGTGTAATACGTGTACTCGTACCTGTCTGCAAGCGGACGAGGGTGGGATTCAGTTGCCTGCACATGGGTTTCTGCTGCCTTTGAGACACCTGGAAGTTACTGTGACATTCCCATAGGGCTGTATGTAAACCAGCAGTTTTGTGGGAGTTTTCTGTGGGTCAGGCAGGATCCTGAACATCACCTAAAATGACAGGAGGCCTAAGTGCTGTGTTCGGGCAATTAAATCTTCACGTAAGCGCCCAAGCTCCTGTTGTAAGTGCTAGAAATGCAATTTCTCGCTGACGTCCCGCGAGGATTCTCCTCACCCAGCAGCAGACATGTGTCTTCGGTGGCCTGAAATGCTCTCCAGATGCTACTGCATCTCTAGTGATTAAACCACTGTTCTTTTCCCTCTGACACGAGGGGAAACAAATATGAATAATAAATAGTTTGAAATACAAACCAGTTCACGTTCTTCAAGATGAACATCACAGAATTTGTAATAATAAATGGAGATACCAAGAAACTTAATATTTTTATGCAGCTGGAGCCCTGTGCATCACCTAAAATCATGAGACCCAAAGCCAGTAACTTTTGATGACCGTGATTACAGCTTATTGCTTATACTCCCCATATATGTTTCGGCATCATGAGCACGTTTATTTACCCATTAAGCATTTTTTTGGTAAATTAGAATTTTTGGTTATGTTTTGCCATGATTAACTAGTAAGTAGTGAGTTACTCTTTTAGGTTAAGTAGGGGACAATCTATATTTCAAGCTAAAATACAAAGAAAATGGGGTTTCTATTCTTAATTGCCAGTTTCTTTCTGTCTTTTATTGCATCTTCATTTAAAAAAATAATCAACAAGCCCATTGTGATGCTTTTGATTAGGCTTCAACAGAGATAATAAAAGTATAGTGTCCCTTTGTGAAAGGAGTTTTTAATTATTGTTAATTGTACTTGCTAGCTTCGTTTCTGAAGGGAAACGGAGGTGACCTCATCCTGAAGGCTGTCAGTCTCACGCTGGTGTCATTCACCGCCTGGAAAAGAGGTTGGTTTTTTGTTTCTTTTTGCCTTTTTTAATGAGGAGCAATCAGCTGGCCTGGTGGGGCCCTGCAGCTTTGGAAACGCTGCCCAGACTCCGCATCAGCGTAGCATGCTTCTTTCTGAAATCACAGAATCACAGAACGGTGGGGGTTGGAAGGGACCTCTGGAGATCATCAAGTCCAGCCCCCTGCCAGANCCCCAGGATGCCATTGGCCTTCTTGGCCACAAGGGCACAAAACGTTAAGCCCCACAGCTGAGTTATATCTTAGGAGCCAGGGACGGGCAGAGTCCCCCATCTGCTCCAGTGATGTCCCTGAAAGCAGCCAACACTTTGAGATCTGAGAGGTGATGGAGTCCTTACAGGAGATAATTACCAAAGGTTTGAGGGTTCATTCCTCCTCTTTCATACTAACTAATCTAATAATCTCAGATGTTTTCGTTGTCTATCCAAACACTTGATTTCTTAACCGTTCACAGGCCTTGGCTTTGGCATGTTTTTGTGAGGCCCGTGCTCCATCTGTGCAAAGGGAATATTCCCTCACCCTCTGGACTGCAAACTCTGCCGGGCAGCGGTGGCTTTACCTGTGGTTGTGCAGGTGCCAAGGTATTAGGACCAAGTGGTATTCAGTTGTGACCGTAATGTAAAAGCCTAAATATTTATAATTGGTTTAGTTCATGGAACATCTCCATATGTCAGGAGAAGGATGAATAGGAGTACTTTTTTCTCTCTCTTTACTATTTTGTACTTTTTAAGCCGTTACCTTGTTTAGTCTTGCATGTACCTTCTCTAAAATACCCTGAACTTTCCAGTTCCATTTCAGTTCATCCAGTGCCATCTGCCACAGTGTCTGCTACGTATTTCGGTCCTGACGAAAATCCCCATTTCTCTTCATTACCTCCGCACTCTTTCATAAGGATGCTGTGACAAGCAAAGCTGGCAAGTTGTTCCCACTTCTGTTGCCAATTATATCGCAATGTAAAGAGACAAATACTGACAACCTGTGTCCTTAGAGGTATCTGGATACCTAAATCCCTGTAAAAGGGTTAGCAGTGAGGCTCTTGAATGTTCCTGAGGATCTGGGCTGGGGTCTTCATTCAACTTTAGCTCAAGGAGTCTCCCACTGACTTTAATAACTTCTTTTTTGTCTGTCTCAGATGTGTATTTAGAGCTGCAGATTCTTTCTTGGTGTCAACACCATTGACTTGGAGGTAGACAGAGAGCAGGGTGCCAGCATTTCCCTCTACAAGGAAATAAACCTTCAGTTGTTTTGTTTCCCAGGCCTGGCCTGGAGAAGTCTTGCGAGGTCGATGAGCTCGGTACGTTTAACGGGGCTCCTCACCACTTGGCCAAACTCCTTGGGAACCGTGGTCTGGAGCTCACAGTTTATCTCATTCCTTTGCTTTCTGCTGCTCATTAAAAGACAGAATTCACATCTCAGTGATGGGAGATGTTAGGGCTGTATGAAATGGTTTTCATTCTGCGGCTCCCGGATTTTGTTTAGACAAAAGGAGTGGAAGTTTTCCTCAAGCAAGCCGCATTTTTCAGTAAAAGCACCGAACACTGAACTCAATTCACCCTGCACCAACTTCACTCGTTTCTTCCTTTGCTGTCTGTGATGTGGGAATTACGAGTGCACCTTAAAACTGCAGTAGTTTGTTAGCATTTCTGCAACCTTACCAAAACACGTGTTAAATACAAATATTCTCAAATCTCTTTATCTCCCAGGGTTGAGTTTGGTACCTTGTTCTGCTTTGTTGTTTTTTGGTTTTCCTTCTGCTTTTGAAAATTTGCTACTGTTCTCATCTTTGTATGTTCTACAGATCTGAGTTGCCATACGAGATACTCTGCGTTCTGGTGGTGGATACAAAAAGGCATTTATAGGATGTAGTTTCTGAAATGGTCAGTACCATGTTGGGTAGGAAGGTACATGTGTATTGGCACCGAGTACAAGCTGCTTCATCCTGAACAGAAACGCAGGAGACCGAGTCTTGTATCTCATTCTCACAAGCTACTCGTAGAAAATGTGGCCTTTCATAGTTCTCCTTGAATTGTTGGACTGTGTGTTGCGTAGGTTGACTCCAAGATTTCAAAATGGGATAAAGAACCTGTTACCTGCCGACATCAAAGGCACTCCCAGAAGCGCAGAGACCCGGCTCTTTTTAAAAGAAGTATGAAGTGATTTCTTACAGAATCCTAGAATGGTTTGGGTGGGAAGGGACCTTAAAGACCATCTAGTTCCCCTCATCCTGTCGCTCCCCTCCCTGATAAAAAGTCCCTCCCCAGCTTGCTGTAGACCCCCTTTAGGGACTGGAGGATCTAAGGTCTCCCCAGAGCCTTCTCTTCTCCAGGCTGAACCCCCTCAGCTCCCTCAGCCTGTTCTCACAGCAGAGGTGCTCCAGCCCTCTGGTTGTCTTCGTGGCTTCCTCTGGACCCACTCCAACAGGTCCGTGTCCCTCCTGTGCTGAGGACTCCAAAGCTGGAGGCAGTACTGCAGGGGGGTCTCTCCAGAGTGGAGCAGAGGGGCAGAATCCCCCTCGCCTCGCCCTGCTGGCTGCGTTGCTTTCGGTGCAGCCCAGGATGCAGTTGGCTTTCTGTGCTGCGAGCGCACGTTGCCATCTCAGGTAGAGCTTCCCAACACAAACCTGCCCCGTGGCAAACACGGAGCGAAGCTGCATTCCCAAGTTTGTGCTAAATACCTCGTTTCCCTGAGGGAGGACCGTTTTTCAAGCGCAGGAGGAGCAGCAAGCGTGGCTGCTGGGGCAGCAGATGCAGAGCCCCGCCGTGGGAGAGCAGGGTTTGTTTCTCGTCTTTCACATCTTCTCGGCTTCCCGCGGTGCACCACCCTGCGTCTCGGCTGCGGGCACCGGGAGCGTTTGGCACGAAGACAAGAGACGTTCCGAGGGCTGCCAGGCAGTGGCAAACCTAGAGCAGCTCCTTCCCTGGTGCCAGACGAGCTTTAGATGGCAGACTTCGGGGGCACACGTTTCACGTGGGGCACAGCTAAGTCTCGATTTTAAAAACTAAACCAACTTACCCTGGGGCAGAAATAAATGACTGCAAGAATACCAGAGGATTGAGCAACATGCTAAAGACATGTTGTTTCCTTTAAGGATTCTGACTATAAGTGACGTCACTTAGATAGTTTGGATGTTTGTGAGCACTACAGGGCTTGGAAAGGGAAAGCAAATCGGAAAAACACTGGGAAGCTGAACAATTTGTTTTGTTTTATGACTCCCTGGTAGTTTAATGAGGGAGCTATTACTCATGCACTGTCACTGCACATCTAGAAAATTCCTCTGGGTTTAAAAACTGGCAGGAAGAAGTAGTTTCCTAAAAACCACTGAATTAATGAGATAAAGCCCATCGCTCAGGAGTCCCTAACAGGAAGGGTCAGAGGCGGAGCTGTGCGGGACTCACGGTGTGGTGGAAATCTTCAAAGAGCAGACAGCGCCGGCGGGGGTTCAGAGAAGTGATGCAGGAGATGTGCTCGGCATCTCTCTTTTAGGATGCAGCGCTGTGGATTTCGGGAAAGAAAAAAAAGATGGGTTTGATGTGGGCATTGCAGGCAGTCCTTCCCCTCCATTCCCTTGCACCTGAAAATATCTGAGACCAGGGTACTGCACCCCTCCTGAAGAGATGAGATTCAAAGAAAGGTTTTCTTACTCATGGGCAATGGTACAAGGCAATGTATTAGTGATATTGATACCTGAAGGGAGGGAGATAGACATAACAAGAAGTGAGAGAGGTATTTGTTGTGTGGGTGTAATTATACAGCTTTAAATGAATTTTCACAGTTTCATAATCTGTATTCCCGTGTCTGTCAGACTTCTGACTTCCTGCTCTGTGTGCCTGCGTTATTTTATAGGTATGTACAGTGCCTTTTACCTATTTCCCTCAGTTATTTTCGGTGTCTTAACCTATTCTGTCATATCCATACACGATACAGATCATTCCTCATCTTAACTGGAAACCTGACAAAACTTTTGTGGCCCTCGGAGGCAGGGTGAGTGAGATGAGTGCTGTTTCAGTTTGATGTTTTAGAGAGTACGGCGAAGAGAGGACTGCTCCAGTCTGGAAATGCAAGTGAATATATTCCTCACCACCCCCCTGACATAATTACCCCCTTGTAGCATAAGTTACTGTAATTTCTTTTGCAAAAAAAAAAAAAATGCCTATAAAGCAGGAGCCGTTAGGAGGGAAATCCGTAAGAAGTTTGTAATGTGTGATGTAATGATTACTAACAGAGTTACTGAGCCACTGTAACAGTTCTCTTACAGTTCGTCTTTAATTACAGTACCTCAAACATAATTCTAGCCATTCCTTGTTTTATTTCACTGGTCTAGTATAGGCTGAACCAACTTTGTTGTCGCTCTGTGTTAGTATCCTTATAAACACTTAAAAAAAATCTTTTAATTACTCTTCCCCCGCCCCTACACAAACTTTAATCCAGAATATTACCAGTTTTCCACAGAAATACAACCTCGGCGGTGCTGCTTTTGTGTATTTTAAGCTTCACCTCAAAGAGATGCTTATCTGGGTCCCCTTGTACATGCAGCATGATCTCTCTTTTGAAATACCCAATATTGAGCTGGTTTTAGTTGGGTTTTTTTTTTAAAGCACTGGATGCCCAGTTTATGTGTCTGTGATGGATTTCTGCCCTTGGGTGTGGAACTCACTGTCTGGGCCAGAATTAGGAAATATATCCTACATCTGCTGTGGAAAAGTGTTAGATCGCAAAGCAGAGCTCAGTTTTTTCAGCAGAGTGGGAATGGGACAGAATGAGACTTGTATAGCGAAGGTGGCAGGAGTGCAAATGTGATGGATTTTTCGTTATTTTGGAATCAATCTAACTGGGATAGAGGGAGACGCTTCAGAGGGACCCTGTTTGCGATGCAGTAGACCAGAATTTGGGCATCAGTCCTTCTGAGGGCACGCACCCGTGGCAGCAGGCAAAGGGGATCATAGAATGGTTTGGGTTGGGAGGGAACTTAAAGATCATCCAGTTCCAACCCCCTACCCTGGGCAGGGACACCTCCCACTAGACCAGGTTGCTCAGAGCCCCATCCAGCCTGGTCTTGAACCCCTCCAGGGATGGGGCAGCCACAGTTTCTCTGGGCAACCTGGGCCAGTGTCTCACCACCCTCACAATAAAGAATTTCTTCCTAATATCCAATCTCAATCTACCCTCTTCCAGTTTAAAACTGTTCCCCCTTGTCCTGTTGCTACACTCCCTGATAGAGTCCCTTCCCAGCTTGCCGTACACCACGTTTAGGTACTGGAAGGGTCTCTGAGGTCTCCCTGGAGCCTTCTCTTCTCCAGGCTGAACCCCCCCAGCGCTCTCAGCCTGTCCCCACAGCAGAGGGGCTCCACTCTGGAATTCTTAGGTTATCTCTGGAAGAGCCTGTTGGGGTACCAGGAGCAGCACAACGGTTGCAGGAGGGTGTTCAGCCTCACGTGTCGGATCTCTGCTGCTTCAGTGCTCCAGGATGGCGTGAAGCTGAAGGCGAGAAGACATAAAAAGGGGCTCCCCTTCTCTCTGGGTGGATGCTTGAGTGTCCAGACTCTGGTGGTGAAGAGGCTGGGAGATTCACGGTGCAACCTTGTTCTGGAAGGAGTGCTGATGTTGGTACGGATTTTGGTGGGTTTTGGGCACTTTGAGGGGACTTATGTGGTTTTTAGGCTGCTTTTTGCCTAAATGGATTTCAGCAGAGTCTAGGTGAGAAGCATGTTCCCTCACTCCGAGCAGGACACCTTCGACTGTGAACAGCAGGTATCTAATAGGGCATGTACTGGTGCCTAGGCAGCTCCTGAGTTGATAGTTTTATCACTCTGGACTCCAGGCACCTAAATTCTGCCAAAATTTAGGCTGAACAAAGATGGGCCGCATGCCTGATGCCTGCAGCCTCACAGTCTTGTGGCATGGGACACCCGTCGGGCATCCATCCGTCTGCAGAGACAGCCGTGTCCCGCTGCTCAGCTGTGTCACCCATCGAGCAGAAAGACTGGGCTCCCTAAAGCTCCAGTTGTGTGTCTGTTATTGATAGAAACCTCACTTAGTTTTCCTGTTAATGAGGGCTTAATAGTAGTCTATTATCGTTACCGTGGTTTGGATGATTTCCCTTCTTGGCTTAGTGCGTGTCTGTCGCCGTTTTCTCTCCGTGCCGGAAGGAAGCTGCCCCAGGAGTCGGCGTTGCTGAGGGGCAGATCCTGTTTAAGAGGGTGCTGCTCCCACCTTCGCACCGGTGCGTGTGTAATCATGTCCGTCCCGCGGAGCCTCGGAGCTCTTCTGCCGGCTCCTGCACTACCCCCAGACTCCGTTGTGCGGGTGTACGTACGTACTGCCCTCAAATGGCTATCAGGTTTTACATTTAAACGCTCTCCTTGGGGTTTTTTAAACCTTATTTTGTCAAGACCTTTGCAGCTGGCGTTACACAGCACATACTTTATTATCCCAGTCATCCCTTCGACTGTTTGATCATAGAATGATTTGGGTTGGAGGGGACCTTAAAGATCATCTTATTCCAACAACCTCTTGTTCTGACCTTCACAGGTTATACTTATAACCTTCACAGTCGACAATTACAGGGATGATCTCGAGTGAATGTCCTTGTCCGGCATTAAAACCAGAAGGAAATCCAAAGTAGTGCTGTGAAAGAGGAATCTCTCGATGAAACTCTTTGCGAGGGACGGAAAGGGGGATTACAAAGTGAAAACCCGGTCCCAGGGCAGGGGGAATGGCTGTGGGGACACCATCGCCAGCTGGCAGCTGCCACGATCCTGCATGTGTCGTCTTGGACCTGTTTTAACCAGGAAATTGCCAGTGCGGAATGGTTAGCAGCATGGAGCAGGGACCGCACCTCGCTGGCGGATCCTCGCTGCTGTTTATGCTGGGCATTATCTCAGCAGGTTTTGCATCTGCCTTCGTTGCAATTTTATTTTCTGCCTTCAGGTTCCCCTTTTCTCATCGCGTCTAATAAATTAAATTGAATTCACAAAATATTACAAAGTGGCATTAGGATGTGCCTGTTAACAGAGTAGAATAAATGAATTACATGCTGTGAACTAACTGAACTCATTTACTAATTGATGAATTAATTTAGTCATGTCTGTTACAAATAGGAGAACTCAAATGCTGGCAGAACATAGAGCTAATTCTCTTCTTCCCTAACTCACTAGGGTTTCTTTGGTTTTAGTTTTCCAGTAATGGCTACGCTTTTAAAAGTGGGAAGTTACACTGTTCATTTATAATTTGGGTCTCTCCTCTGTGATTCCATCGTATACCACTTCCAGGCTGACTTCTGCCTCTTTAAATACATTTGAAAAGTTTCTAGTTGCTTTTTCTTAGCCAAATATTAGCACCACGTCTTCATCCTGAGTTTTCTTCTTTAATGGTAAACAATTGTCAATCACGTTGTCGAGCTTGAGGTTTTATTCTGTCTGGGTGTCCCTAATTCTGGTGGGGTTTTTTTGTGATCTGTTAGTCGTGCTCTTTAATGCACTTGTCAAAAAGTCTTGCACGCAGTGGCATCCTCTCCTAGCACCTCCTGCATCTTGTGTCTTCCAGATTTCTTCTGCAAACACGTATTTGCCGGCTGCCTCTGTGCAGTGAAGTTCCAGGTCAGCACCTCTGTGTGTGCGTCATTTTCTTCCTCCCCTGCGACGTTTGCCTGGCTGGGGCACATGTGAGTTGGTAGCCATCGGCTGTGGCTCAGTACAGTTTCAACAGAAAGGAGCTTTCTCCCGTGCCAACCCTCTGTAAATACCACAAAAAAAACGCCTTTTTATTTAAGCCTCTACTTTAAAGCTGTACCTTTCTACGATGCCTGGAGTAGACGGGCCACCAGGCTGTTTATCTGCCTTTACAGCAGTTTTTGTTGTCTCTTTATTCTTTATGCTTCTTTCTTTATGTCTCTTCACTCTTCCTTGCCACAGGCAGTAAACTAGAAACCAGACCTCTCTTTTATTCTTTTTTATACTGTTTTTTTTTTCTTTTCTTGCAAGAAGCTCCTAGATCGATGTGTCTTGGTCCGTGACAGGGAGGCTGCCCCACTGCTGTAGCTTTACAGTGCTTCCTTTGGAAATCACCGGGAAGGTGAATATCTATATAGCTTTAAATTTTACAGGAGTTTCTCAGGTCCCAAAGAAAATCAGACTAGAAGCAAAACTTCACCCTTCCTTGTTTTCATGCTCAAATTGTGAGATACTGACCTCCTGTATAGTTTCAAACAATGGAGCCAATTGCGGAGTCACAAGTCAGTTGCAGCAAAATGGATATAAATTGTATGGATATACATCATATACAATGTATGTTACATTTTTCTGATAGATAGGGACATACGCAACTAGAGTTGTTCAGTAGCTGAGTAGATTAAAGCAAAAACTACTCTGCAAAACAAAATTATGTTCAAAACCCAACAGCAGCTTTTCCCCGGCTCTTGCTTGGCTGTGTTTAATATGTGGAGCACGATGTCGTGGTCCTCTAATTAGTTCTGTAATTGTCACGGCGTATGCCGGCATCAGTATTTATTATTGAAGCACAATGTCTGGTTTTATCCTGATGATGCATTTTGTCCTGTAACAGTAGCTGAATACGCAGACAGAGTAGTAGAAGGAGTAAGGATCAGCAAATACTCAAAGCTCGACACGGTCAGGTGGATGTAATCCATTCCAGCGCTGCCAGATGCTCGCTCTTGGTCCAGGTGACAGAGGACCATCCTTGTCCATGGTCACCTGCACCGTGCAGTGAAAGTCCCTCTCATCTCCAAGCTCTTCCAGTCTCCGCCACGACTTACAGGACGTTGGTCACTCCCTAAAATCTTTAGGTAAATCTCTCATCTCTTCAAGGCCGGGAGAAACAAGCTCTTTAATGAGGTGACGTGGCCTGGCCTAGCCGAAAAGATGCAGAAATGGAAGGGGGAGCTGCGGCAGTGGCCTCCCGTGCGGCAGTGGCAAGACTGGACCGGCTGCACTCCTGTGACACTCATCCGTTCTGTAATAAAACAGGGTGATCCAAAATGGTACCAAACCGGTAAAAAGACACCGTGGCCATGTGACCTTTTTCTGCTTTTATAAGGTGAAGCTAAAGGGGAAACGCAACCGTGCGTTTAAATAAACCATTTTATAAATTCCAGGTGGTGATCTCTTGAGAGCTCCAAAGGAAGAACGTGTTGTTTGAGGGAAGAGATGTTTATAAATATGTGCAAACTGAAAGGTAGATCCTTTCTGTAAACTGATTTATGAAGCGTACTCTCTCCGTTGGTTGTGTTCCCGATGGGAGGTACATAATGTAAATATATCCGGCCTATATTAGGTTTGTCGCTGTGCAGTGCCGCTATCTAGGAAGTGGATATCTTGAAAAACTCAATTTCTGATTCTTTGCTTCTTCAGAACAGCAAAGAAGGGTTCAAAGGTGGTTTGTTTTGCTCTGAAAATATTTCTGGCTTGGGTTTGGGTGGGTTTTTTTTTTTTTGCAGTGCTGAACGTGATGGGAGGAGTGAAGAATATTTGTCTTTGGCTAAAAGATCTCTGCAGTCTGTTTGTCAGGCGTGGGAATTCAGTTGGGATTAAAAACAATCACACGTGGAGCAGTCTGATTGAATTTCCTCTGCTTCTTAATTGCTATCTTTTTTTTTTTTTTTTTAATGTGTGATGATTTGAATTTCACTT